>PITA01019312.1:0-37887 GCA_004023965.1 Spilogale gracilis | reverse complement strand
ATGTGGGCTCTCCACCCTGTTCCATTGGTCTGTTTCTCTGTTTTTATGCCAGTACCATGCTGTCTTGGTAATCACGGCTTTGTAATAAAGCCTGAAGTCAGGTAATGAGATGCCCCCAGCTTTGCTTTTCTTCTTCAGCAATTCCTTAGCGATTCGGGGTCTTTTTTGGTTCCATATAAATTTTAGGATTGTTTGTTCTCTCCTACTTTTTTAAAGAGATAGTTTTGTAGTTTATGACAAGTTTTAAAAAGTGGTAGAAAACAGGATCCCTCTGCTTTCTATCACAAACTGCCCTGACCAGGGCCAAGCGATTAGCCCCTGTGGCTGAGATTCCCTGAGGGATGTCGCCTTCTATCACCCCTACCGATTGCAGCCAGGCCAAAGTCGCTTTGCTGACGTTTCCCTAAAATACCAAGCCCCAGACGTGTTGCAATGGAAGGCAGCTTAAAATCATCATAGAAAGGCCAAGAAGCTAATTGATTTGTAGTTTGGGGGAAGCAACCCCTTGCCTACTTTTAAATATTGTTGATTACAATTTGATTTAATGGTGCTGGACTCCTTTCCAAGAAATTAATTAAAGTTCACGGGTTAGAGTCATTGAGATGAGAAGACTCATCATCTTTGAAGACTTTCTCTAGACATAGAGGAAAATGAGCTTCCTCCAGCATTTTGTTCTACTTAAGACTTTGTTGTTACTATTCCTGTTATCATCACATCATCAATAGTAATGTCATCATCATTGAAATTAGATTATCTCTGATGAGACATTATGAGGTCTGAGCCCAAGGGAAATTTGGGATCTATGAGATTTGAAATTGTTATTCTAAGGCTACAAAATATCAGCTAGAATCTCTTAAAAGCGTTTATACTATCAATCCTCCCAACTTTTCTCTTGTCAAATGGGTTTTGAGTTGACCCGTGTTATGGGTTGAATTGTATCTTCCCTCCCCAAAAGATATGTTGAAGTCCTAATCCTGGAACCTGTGAACATCAGCTTACTTGGATTTAGGGTTTTCAATAGATGTGATCAAGGTAAGATGAGGTCAGACTGTTAGGAAGGACACTGAATCCATTATGACTGGTGTCCTCACAAGAAGAGACACAGGGAGGAGGACAGACAGAGACATGTGGACAGAACATGATGTGGAGATGAAGGCAGAGATGGGACAGATGGCTCTTCAAGCCAGGAGGCACCAAGGATCACTGGAAACCACCAGAAACTAAGAACTGAGAGACAAAGAGACACATTGTGGTCCCCGTGGTCCCCCAGACCTCAGGTAACCACCCCCACTGACTCTAATTTCAGACATCAAGAGGAATTCATTGTCCCACTGTATTGCAGGACAACTGTGTAATTTCTTCATACATCCATACATCCATCCTTCAATACATTGGGACAATAAATTCCTATTGTTTTAAGCCACCTGGATTTGGGTCTGAATCATTGCCATTAGTAACCTGGCTTTCTTTTGTCTCTCTCTGATGCTATTTCCATATGAGGCAAAAAAAAAAAAAAAAAAAAAAAAAAAAAGCCCTGTGACGTCACCCTTGAGCTCAGAGAGGCACATTGACCTGGGGATGAGCCCACTGGCCCAGCTGGGGTCAAAGCCCAACTCAAACCAATTTCCAAATCAAGGGAGAAAACACCCTTGGACACCCTCGGATTAGTATACATTTCTGAATGGGGAGACGGATGGGTAAGTCCAGTAGGACCTACCTTACGGTTGATGTAGGCAACGTAGTTTCCCCAAAGGAAAACAGGGTGTTAAGCAGACAGGACCCTTTGCTGTCCATTATCCTCCCTCCTATTTGGGACAGTAACTGGACGAGAATGATGTGGCTTCAGGGGCAGAAAAGTGCTACTTAGGCTAGTTCTACTTTTTAACCCAAAAGAAAAAGCTGAGGATTTGGAAATGGGAAGCCTTGTTTATGAGTTGTTGTTGTTGTTGTTGTTGTTTTGAAAGCATGGGGACCCTTTCATGATGTAGAGTGATAAACTGACAGGAACATCTGGCACATCAGGTAACTTATAGTCAAACAACGCTGAGGCAAGACCACATTGGGTACTATACCCTAGAGGGACATCTGGATCTGGAAGCTGGCCTCGGGTGGCAAAGCGGGGGTAACATGAGCTAGAAGTGCAGGTGGAAAATATGCCCTGAAATGGGCCAAGCTGTGTAGAACAGGGTGTAGCCTACTGTGTGTAGTCTTTCTTTGAAGCATTCCAGTTAATGGGTTAAGTTTACTGAAGGGGTATCTAATTTAGAGAGTTAACCTAGGGGAAATGAAATTGAATTTGAACAAGTCTCAGCCGAAGCCTTTAACAGGGGGAAGGGCTTGGTGAGAGTTGCAGTGTAGGGCACGGGGCAAATGGCTGACAAGGTGGCATCTAGGGATTCTGCAAGAAGCACCGGATATCCCACTCGGCGGCTTCCTCTGCTCATTGGGCTTCTCTTACAGTACGAGGTGGTGTGGGTTCCCAGGACGGTATTAAAACCTGGTCTTTAATTCTTATGCACTATGTCAATCCAAGTAGGTACCTCATTGCATTCCTTTGGCTGGTTTGTTAGATTTATTCATTTTCAGCACATCCTTCCAGAGCAAGTTATCATTGGCCACTTTGCTGAGGGTGATACCATCTTTCCCCTTGTAGATCATACTGGGGAGGGAGTAGTTAGACAATGAACCAGAATTATCATTTCGTGTAATCAGTGCTATGATGTGACCAGTTGGGGAGATATGGGAACATCTGGGAGGAACATGTTTCTAGACTCAGAGGTCAGAATACACTGAGGAGAACTTCGAAGGCCAGCAGCTGGCCAAATTGGTGGGTTCTTCAGATGGAGGACTTCAGATGGAGGGGGACTTCAGAGAGAGGGGACAGCGTGGTCAGGGATGGAGCTTAGAGGCCGATGTTAATATTGATTCTCTTGGCCGTGCATGGTTTAAGAGACTGAGTGAGTGAATTCAAAATTTTGGCTCAGCCAAGCATCTGAAGAATAGTCACTGTTGTGGTCAGTTAATTGCAGAGTGGCATGATCCCATTATCGACTGAGCTGCAAGGACTATTGGCCAGATGTGATCTTATGAAAATGGAGAAACCCAACAAGGATGAGGGTTCATCAAAAAGAGGGCCTCACTTCCTTTCAGACATATGAAACAAGAGGGGAGAATATGACTCATAGGTGAATCCATCATGCTGCTGCCTGTTTTTGCAACAAAGGTTAATGGAACACCGCATTCCCCATGGATGTGCCTAATTTCTGTGGCCGCTTTCACGGTACAATGGCAGAGCCAAACAGCTGCAAAAGAGGCCATATGGCCCACAAATAACTTATTATCTTGCCCTTTATAGAGAAAGTTTGCTGACCCGTGATGTAAAGGGAAATCATCATGAAGTGATTTGGATATCTTCTAGTTAATGCATGGAATGGCAGAATCCAGAGTTGTGCACCATAGCACCATTGTTCTCAAACTAACTGGGAACTTGTTTATCCACAGACCCCCTCAGAGCTCCACCCAGGCTGTTACTGACTCATCGTTTCTGGGGATGGGCCCCAAGAATTTGATTTTAACAACTTACCAAGATTGTGTCATGTTGTAGTCATTATAAGATATGTTTGTGTGTTAATTATGGGACTCTTTACATGATGGTTAGTGTTAGGATTAATGATATGAAAAATAGTCATAAATAGGGCCTCAGAAAATTGGACCCAAAACTTTCTTAAGCCAAATATAAAAAAATACTCCTTTCTGCCATTAGAAAAACAAAGAAAAAAATATCAGGAAACCCATTAAAGAAATCATGGTCCATTTAGCATAGACCAAGGTAAATTTCTGGAGTGACCTCTAATAGCAACTAGTTGCAAAGTGTATCTGTAAGCAGTTAAGAGACACACAACAAGGGATTGTTGGATTGTTTAAAATCAAATTTTAAATAAAACACTGACAGAACAGTGGCCCAAAGTTACAACCAACCCATAAATAAATACACATAGACAGTACTTGTAGCTGTAAAAGTAATAATAATAGATCATGATTTTGATAATAATAGTGGTGAAAGAGGGGATAGAAATGAAGATGATCATGGTGGTAATCATGATGGATGTGATCATGACCATGATGGTGATGATGATGATGATGATGATGATTTTGATGATAGTGGTGATGGAGATAACCATGAAGATGGTGATGATGATGGTGCTGATGGTGTTGAAGATGGTGACGACAATGATGGTGATGGTGTTGAAGATGGTGACAATGATGATGGTGATGGTGTTGGTGACGATGATGATGGTGAAGCTGTTGATGATGGCATTGAAGATGGTACTGATGACAATGATGGTAGTGATGGTGGTAATGGTGTTGATGATGGTGATGATGGTGATGGTGTTGATAATGGTGTTGAAGATGGTGATGGTGATGATGGCGATGGTGGTAATGGTGATGATGGTGATGGTGTTGATGATGGTGTTGAACATGTTGATGGTGATGATGATGGTGCTGAAGATGATGATGGTAATGATGATGGGGATGGTGATGATTGTGATGGTCATGTGATTATGGTGGGGATGCTGGTAACGATGACAATCATGATGCTGAAGGTGGTGGTGGTAATGATGGTGATGATGATGAATGTTGATGCGGATAGCCGTGAAGATGATGAGGATGACTTTTGTGGTGGTGCTGAGGGTAAGGAAGTTGATGTTAACTGGAATTCAGAGAATGAGTTTTTTTACAGAAGGCACTTTGCCTACAAGCTTGTGCATTTTCTATCAGTGAGTGTACCTCATAGATCTCCAAAGTGCCAAGTCACAAATGGGAAACATGAAGCCATGAGTGGGTCATCCTTTACCTAAATTGCCCAGTGTATAAAAGGAAAAAGCAGAATTCAGCTCTAAGTCTTTGAGAGTTTCCCAGGTAATTTTCTGAAGAGTTATTAATGCAACTTAATAAAAGCAAACACCATTTTACTGATACTATCAGCAAAGCCACAATAAAACAATATTTGTTGCTGAAGAGAATGTGCATGCATGAGTTCTTTTGCTGCACGTTTTTGTCAAGTGTTACATGTTTTTTTTGAAAAGCAGTATTAGCATTATGTGTGAAAAAATTAAAATGTCCATAACTTTTGAACCAGTAGTTCTATCTCAAGTAATCCATTTACTGAAATAATTTTTTAAGTGCTCCTAGAGATTAAGGCCTAAAAATGCCTAAATGCTTTGTTATGATTTTTGATAGGAAAATAAAAGATAAAAAAGGTCGAGCTGTATGTTATGACATATTCCTGGAGTGAAGGACTGATCAGCCTGCTTTTATTTCTTGCATGGAGCTCTGTGTGAAGGTTCTACCTCCCTCATTGGTAGCTGGATGGCCCATGGCACCTCATGAGCCAGTTCTAGATCAATCCTCTCATTTTCACACAACCCGTAAGATCCCCGCAGACATACGTAGTCCATGGCTCCCTTGGCGATATTGTCTTTAGGTTCTAGATCATCTTCTTAAATTGTCTAGATCATCTTCTTAAATCGTGGCATTGGGAGCAGACCCAGGGCTGGTGCATTGAACCCAGGGTTGCAAGGTACGTGGGGTCTTAAGAGAAGAGTATCTCAACCTGAAATACAAGCAGAACCTCACTCTACTCTTCCCAGAACAAAGTCTTGTCAGTCATCTCTACAAGAATTCTTAATGTAACTTTCTAGCAGAGTAATGTAGAACAATAAGAAAAAATGAAATGTGCGTGGTATGTATTTAAGTCATGTATTTTTTAACAAGTCAGTATTCCTCATGGATAAATATATATTTTTCCCCAAATTTTTGTGACAGCAAAGTGTTCATGGTATCTGATCATCCCTGGGATCAATTCCTGCAGAGGCAGACTGGAACCAAATTGTAGTCGATCTCCAACGGGACAGCAACAGGGGAGAGAGTCCAACATTTCTTGACCACTCGCAAAAGTGCCAGCATGAGAGTAGGGAATTTGCATGTATTAGCTCATTGATCCTTTTGGGGAATTATCTTGTTGACAGCTGGAGTCCCATGAAGGAATATTTTTAAGAAGCGAAATGACAGGCTCTCATTTGCATTTGGAGATTAATTACTCAGACTGCCCGTTATTCGTTAACTGGCCCAGCTTGGCTTAAGCCAATATTGAGATGGTGTAATTTGATTTATTCTGCAGAGAGGTGATTTGCCCCTGCATTATGTTGGCCTGCTGCCTGAATTTCTGATCACTAGAGACTTATTTGTTTAGGTTATGACATCTCATTTCTGAAACCCATCAAAGAAGCAAGTATGGATTAGATTATCGAATAAATTGACCACTGGGTTCGTTTATCAGGTGATGAGTTTGCCAAGCTAGTTTATCAAGAAATGGGGCATCTTTTAGGGTAAACTAGCACTTACAGGGAAAGTAGAAGACCTTTATCTCAATGACTTTGTTTATTTATTTATTTTTAGGATTTCATCTATTTGACAGAGAGAGTGAGAGAGAGAACGTGAGCAGGGGGAGGGGTAGAGGGAAAAGCCGACTCCCCGCTGAACAGGGAGCCCAATGTGAGGCTCGATCCCAGGACCCTGGGATCATGACCTGAGCCAAAGGCAGACGCTTCACCGACTGAGCCCCCCAGGTGCCCCAATGACTTTCCATTTTTAATTTTTGTATGAATAAGTCTGTTGGTAAATAGATTGAGTGGATGGTTCTGCTTCTTTTTTTTTTTTTTTTTAAGATTTTATTTATTGTGGCGCCTGGGTGGCTCAGTTGGTTAAGCCACTGCCTTCGGCTCAGGTCATGATCCTGGAGACCCGGGATCAAGTCCCGCATCGGACTCCCAGCTCCGTGGGGAGTCTGCTTCTCCCTCTGACCTTCTCCCCTCTCATGCTCTCTCTCAATTACTATGTCACTGTCAAATAAATAAATAAAATCTTTATTTTTTAAAAGATTTTATTTATTTATTTGACAGTGATCACAGGTAGGCAGAGAGGCAGGCAGAGAGAGAGGAGGAAGCAGGCTCCCCGCTGAGCAGAGAGCCCGATGCGATGCGGGCCTCGGTCCCAGGACCCTGAGATGAAGGCAGAGGCTTTAACCCACTGAGCCACCCAGGCGCCCGGTTGGTTCTGCTTCTTTAGTTAGGCTGTAAACAATTTTTATCAGTGTTGAGCTCTCTAGGAAGAGCATAGGGGAGTATCTATCCACAGGTACATTTGAAAAAAAAGAATCTTTCATGCTTTGTAGAAAAACTAAACTGTTGGGTATTGCATGGAATACAAGCAGAATTTAGTGATTTCCATTAGGAAGTAATAGATAACTCCCTATGAGCATTTTCCTCTATGCCCTCTTTATAGCTATACAATGATATAAAAAAGGAATATTTTTGCCCTTTTATGTATAATTGATACAAAAAGGTCCACATACAGGAATACTCTAAAGAATGCACTACAAAAAGAGAAACTTCCAGCCCTATTAATGGAATGAAACAGTGGTCGTTGACATGGGATTTGTAATACATTTTGTATGTTCTTGATGAGATTCAAGAACTGAAGAATAAGGCCTAATTGATGAAAACGCACTATGATTTTATGCTTTTAACATAATGGCCTCCGGTCACATCTGGACAAAGGAAAGAACGTTTGATTTGTTACTTTAGATTTTTTCTCCCATCCTTGAAAATAGGAATGATTTACAGTTTTAATATATTTTTCATGTACAATTAACATCATCGTGGCCAGATTTTACAGGGCAGCCAGGAAAACAACTGTAGTGATTTATTCGGGGCGTGTTGGACAGAATTAATGCGGTCAGCAGCAGAGTTTAATGGGAAAAAGTGAAAACACAAAAATCTTAAAAATGAAAAGAACGCTTGGCGTTAAAGGTGTATTTGCTTTGGGCAATCTCGTGATCTTACAGGATGCCTTCTTTTTTTAGAAATTTCAACAGCAACAACAAAATATGATATTCACATTGGGGACTTTGTTCCATTTCAGACGTCACGTGGAATTTCAATACGGTAAAATAGCAATGTTGTTACATGAGGAACTGAGGGAAAATCCAGTGAAGATCAACATAGAATTTCTAGGAAGAAATAGGGCCTGGGGAATCTTTTAAAGACTCAGTATCTTCTTTCCCAATTGGCACAGAATTGAAAACCGTGTCTTTGAGAGCAAATAGATTTTTTTTATACATTTCCATGTAAAAAAAAATGGTCAGTCTTAAGTGTTTGTACATGATTTTGTTTTGTATATTTGTTTTCTTTGAAACACCCTTTCG
The DNA here is from genome assembly GCA_004023965.1 of Spilogale gracilis. NCBI lineage: Eukaryota > Metazoa > Chordata > Mammalia > Carnivora > Mephitidae > Spilogale > Spilogale gracilis. The sequence continues at coordinate 29,621 of PITA01019312.1, read as the reverse complement.
TTGGATTTTGGAAGATAAACACGTTTGCCCCGAGGTCCTCGTCATAGACGGTATGTCCTCACTTGACCACCAGTCCTTGTTTGAGACTGGGGAAGCAGGCAGACCTTCCTTGGAGTCGTAGACATGAAACTCTAACACCTACTACTTAGTGGTTGTCTTTTAAAAGAAAGACACGTTGCAGAAAATGAGGGCAAAGCAGAGATGTTGCTACAAAGCATTCAGATACCTGTGAATTTAACGTTTGGGAGGAAAGGCTCTAACGAGGGGTAGCTCCTTGTTTAGCCAGGAAATGTGTGCAGGACCAACTCAACCATCGATGAATCAGCTCAGCCACGCTTGTTTCCAAAATGCTTTCTCTGTCTCCAGACCTCGAACGTAGCTCCTGGGTGCGTTATGGACTATCTGTCTGTTACATCGCTCTTTGTCCTTTCCTGTTTCAGTAGATAGCATGTTTACCTTTTAAATCCATCAGAAGTCGTGAGGGTTGTGATAGTCCCCGTGAGTTTTCCAAGCTGCTAACAACCAAGACCGTAGTTATCTGTTCAAATATGCATGAATCTTGGCATAAACATTAGACGAAGGGTTTCTTTTCCTCTTTGGAAAGGATCACTTCAGTTTTCTCTGTAGCTGTTGTACTTTATAGAATCGTTCCCTCAACATCTCCTAAAACCACAATTATTAAAAACCGCAGTAGCTGTGGACGTTAGCTGTGAGAAATGCCCACTCACGCCTGGCTGGACTGTTTACAAATGGTCATAATGTTTTTTGGGAGACAGCATGACAATAGGTAGCAAAATGTCTTGAAATACATTGCACTTCAAGGATTTTTATCCTTAAGAAGTGATTGGACAGGTACAGAAGGATGGTTGTAGAGGCATTTTCATTGTCAAGTACTTACAATAACCCAAAACAACAGTAATAATAATAAAAAATGGAAAGTATACAACAATTTTCTATTATTATTATTTCTTTTAACTTTAAATTTATTTTATTTTTTTCAGTGTTCTAAGATTCATTTTTAATGGTCTAGAAATTGTTATATAATTAGAGGTACAGTATGAACATGGAATACTAGCCATTAAAATTTCATTATAGAATAATATTTAGTGATATGGGGAAATATTCAGAGTGCCATATTATGTTTATTAAAAATGCCTTAATTGTATTATCTTCTGTTGGTCCTGCAACCTCTTTAAGTTCCCTTTTATAATTACCCTGGAGTATCTCAGTTTTATTTCGTATAATGGCAAGATAATGACAGGTTGGCATGTTCTATGCTGCGAATACTTCCAATGGTGTGAACAGAAATGTTGGGGAAGGCAGGAGGACCCTGCCACGCGACTTTGTATGTTTTGGGCTTTCGCAGCCCTGGGACAGCAGCCCTAAAACAACATTCTGGTTCTGTTTAACCCTACATCTGAGACTGTGAACGCACTCTGGTTGAAGTAGTTGATCAGTGTTTGTGTGCACATTGCAAATCTTTTCTCTCCTTTGTGTTCTGTCCACGATGATCCTCATTTCTAATATTCACGGAACAAAAATCAATAATTTCGATTTAGCAAAGATCTCTCAACGTCTTTTTTTTTCTTTTCTTCCTTATGTCTTTTTCAAAGTGGGACACAATTGAGAAATCCTGACCTCTACCCCAGCATCACAAAACTGTGCTCCTATATATTTGTCTATGAGTGTTAGAGTTCATGTGCGCATTGCTAATCTGCACAGAGTTAACTTTTTAATATATGGTGTGAGATAGGGATCTAGTGTTATTTTTCTCCAAATAAAGAACTGATGTTTTCAACACGTAATATAAAGTGTCTCCTCTTCCAGTGATTTCGTGTCAGGCGGCATCCTAATAGGGACAGATGTCACACGAAGATGGGCAGGGTATAAAGGAAACCAGTGCACGGTAGTACACAAAGCCTGGAGTAGCCATATTATAGAGCTCTTAGGACAAGTAACCGATACCCATTTGGGTTGTACTGGTTGTACCCTGCTTCGGAGGTGACCGGAGGTTGTACGTATAGATTCTTGTGTCTTTCTCTGGATGGTCTGCCTAGACCTCACTTGCTTTCCCCCAGGGGGAAGCCAGAGGCAAGAGTGATTCCCTACGGGTTCAGGGTGAGATTTGCAAGACAGCAAATCTCAAAGGAGTCTGCCCCAAAATAACCCTGTACAAACTTTTATCATCCACCACATCGGCATAGGGCCATCTCTGTGTTTTACATTTGGTCTGGGTCATTCACTGGTCCATTCCTGTGGTAGGCAAAGGATCACTCACATAGAACAAAATGGCCCTATGCTGTTCTTCTTCTGCATTCTCTTTGCGTTTTTGGGTGTCTCTTCTTTTATGGACAATTTAGAATCAACGCATCAAATTCTGCAAAATTCTGCCATCTTTGTTGGGAGTTGTATTGAGTTAAACCATGACTTTTCGAAGAAGACATACGATTCCACATTCATGTTGTTTTATCTGTAAGCTGGCATAGTTGACCACTTGAGGTCTAATTTTAGCTTGTTAAACTAATGTGTTAATTTCTTCCTCCTCCTCCTCTTCCTCCTTTTTGCAAATTGTGGCTTATTTTGTATGTCATTTCCTATTCCTGCTATAAAAGAATGTCTTGATTATATTTTCAGAAATCTTTTGGGGATTATTTGTTATTTCTAGTAGCTTATCATCCAATTTCATGGCATAAAAGTGATCATACTTTCTATAAATAATGACTATTTTCTGTCTTCCCTTTGAGTATTTCTACTCTTCATTGCCTTTATCCCTGATGTCCTTGTATCAATTCAGGACATCTGGGGCTGGATTGAACTGTGTTGGGGCAAACGGACATCCCTGTTCATGATTTTATAGGAAAGGAGTCTAACACTCTTTAATAAATGTGATATTGACTAGATGTTTTGGGGAAATGGCCGTTATCAGGTAAAAAATAATTACCCTCTATTTCCAGTTTTCTACTAGATTAAAACATTTTTGAAAATCATAAGTAAGCATTGATTATTGTCACAATTATTTCTAGCATCTTTATGGCTGGTCACAAGATTTTTCTTTTTTTTCTTTCTTTTTTTTTTTTTTAATTTGGCTCAATAATACAATCGTTTTTTTTTCTGTTAGGGCACTTTGGAAACAGCCCCTTATTGATCATAAGGAGAGCTTTCAAAAATCTGCCGTACCCTATTATATTTGCTTTGTTAATATTCACTTGGGATGTCTACATCTTTATTCATAAGTGAATTTAATTTACAATTTTGATTTAAATTTATGTTTGATTCAGGTTCTAAATTGGAGCCTCTGATCTTGTATAATCCTTATAGTAAAACCAATCTTACAAAAATATCTTGGCTGCTTCTTTTCATTTTATATATTCTGAGCAAAACTTCAGTAAGAACTGAATTACTAGAAATTGCTTGAAAATAATCTTGACTCTTGAGTTTTTATGTGGGATAATTTTTTATTTACTTTTTGTATCAATACTCTTTAGTTTATTTAGATCTATCAGTGTTCTCCATTCTTTACTTTTTCTCAAATGTTTAAATTTATTTTTTAACATCAGTACTTAGATCATTAAAATATTTCTATTTTAATACTTTTATTTTGTTTGGAATTATTTAAAGTGATTTCCCTCACTTTTCAGGATCATTAATTTTCATTATTTCTCAGTTTTGCTTGATCAGTGTTGCCAGAAGTTTGCTTATATTAATAAGCTTATAGTAAACTAGCTTTCATTTTGATAATTAGCTTGACTCTTTTTTCATTCCCTATTTCACAGATTTCTACTCTTTACCATATATTATTTTCGGATTCAGTTGGATTTATTCTGTTCCTGTTATTCTAGCTTTTTGATTTGCCTCCATGGCTCATTTATTTGCAATCTTTCTTATTATCGTGTAAATGTAGTTGAAGTTTTAATTATCCCCGTAAGCACTTCTAGACCTGTCAAGTTTTCCCATGTGGCACCTAAATTATCATTATATTCCATGTAATTTATATTTTTACTTTAGCTGAAACATATACAAACATACAAATGTTCTGTATCTGCCATACTCTTTGATTTCCTAGATCTATCCATTTCAAGAAGGTATTATTGTAATCTCTTACAATATTTTTTCCCTTAACATTTCTTTATTTTAATCATGTTGTATATATATGAACACAAATATATGAGAGACGTTGGTGATATCGTCTCAACTATTCTTCCTCTTCCCGTCTTTAATGGCCAATTGTGACAATTTTGCATTTTGGGTTTCTTCATTTTCATTTCTTCATTTTCAAGTTGAGGACGCCTCTTGTGTTAAATATATCCATTTTAAGTTTCTCTGTATGTTGATAAAGCTATTCATAATCTTATCACTTTATCCCACTTCTAATTTCTAACTTTCATTATTATATAGCTAATAATTTTTGTCATTCTATTTTTCTGTTTACCACCTTGTTTGATTTTTATTTGTTTTCTTTGGTTTTCCTGACTTCTGCTGTATCATTTTTAAGGATCTATTGCTAATGTCATTGTTACTCTAGTCTTTCTTTCATGCTGTTTTTCTTCTTACACGTGGGATTCATGAAGTGTTCCTTTACTTGTTTGAGAGTGATATCCTGCAGTTATATTTCTGTGCAAGACCCATATCTAAGCTCATTGCCTATCAACCTTTTGAATATCCACTGTTTTCTTCAGAAAAAGTCTGGAGTAAACTCACTCCTACCTCCGAACTCCCTCTGTGCCAGACTATAAGAGAACTTTGACTTGAGATTATTTCTGGATTTCTTTTTATTTACTTTGGAAACGTTTTTTCTTTAAATTCCAGTTAGTTCATATACAGTGTAATATTACCTTTAGGTGTATGCTATAGTGAGGATTTCTTTTTAGATTACTGTCTCCTGAGTCTATGAATACTTTCTGCTTACCTGTGCTCTATTGCTTTGTTCCAGATTCATTTCTCTCCTTGCAAGAAATTTTTCTAAGATTTTCTCCAAGAGGGTTCCGTGTGGCAATTTTGTTAAGATTTTTTTTTCATTCCTGTATATATCTTTGGTTTTCCTTACCATTGAAGAGATAACTCTAACTGGGTATAAAAGCCTAGGTTTTTTTTCTCTCCCTTTACCTGTTGAAAGTAATTTGCTATTTGTTTCCTGTGTTGCTTTTCTATCCCATGTTGGTGTGAAAAAGCCCATATTAGCCACATTGTCCTTCCTTTGAATCTTGTCTGCTTTTTCCTCACTAGAAGATTTAAAATTCTGTGTGTATTTAATGTTCTTAAAAATCATGACAGTTGGGCCAGAGGTGTTTTTTTTAATTTGTTTTTAGAAATAGGCTTCTTAATTTGTATCAGTGAGCCTTGGATTTTCTTTACTCCTTGGAAATTCCCAGCCATTATTTCTAGCCATTAATCTTTGTTACTCTCTCTTTATAGGAGTGTTCCTGCCAGATGAAGGATGACATTTATATTTATGTCTTCCTTATTTTGGTGTTTAGGGGATTTTCTTTTCCATGTTGCTCTGCCAGATATCTTTTGGGAAAATGCCTCCCTTTAGTGGCACATGTACATTCCCTGGCCACATTCCTCCATCTCAGTGCATTCTTTGAGCTCTTATATTCAACAGTTTTATTTTTCTCCCTGTTCCCCCCATATCTCTCTCGACTCCCTTTTCATAATTGTTTGTTCCCACTTCCTTTGGCCTCCCAGTGTGGGATATTTAATACACTCCTACTGAATCCCTTCTGTTTGTGTGGGTCATTCGTCCTTCTAATAAAGAGATTATCCTCTATGTTTTTAATGCTCCTGCCTTCAGCTGACTCCTAAATATTTCTTAGGAATTTAGCATTGTTTCCATGAGGGCAGTGGATAGTGTAGCAGGTGATTCCTGTTTGAGGGCTGAGCATAAGCTCTGCTCTCAATCTAATGCCTCTGGGAATTGTTGAGAAGAAAGGGGTCCTTTCACAGGTACCTCTGGAATTCCAATTCACGTTCTTGAACCAGGAACAGTATGTTCATTCCTTCCTTTCCATTCCTCCCATCCATATGCAGGCTCTTATCGGATACCCCGCAAAGTTCAGTTGTAAACACTCAGCCTACTGTATGAGGGGCATGGGGAGGGGACACGCAAACATGTCTTGCTTACCTGGCTTTTTTCATTGCCACAAAACTCCCACTCTGCTGGGGAACTGGAAACCTCCTGGTCTTTGTTTCTCCTGGGTCTGCACCCTGAACTACCTGATTCGACATCTCTGTGGTAAGAAAGGCAAGCATTCCACCCATGCAACGAGGGGGAGATGAAGCTCTTTCTCACCCGTGAGAGGCTCCCGGGCTGTCGAGATCCTAAGACCTACTTCACCTCTGAAAGGACCGCAGCTCTGTTGTTTACCTCTCCCAGTGCCTCTCCATTTTTGTAGTGATTTCAGAAGAGGTAAATACTTTGATCAAAGAAACAGACAAAAAAATTTAGGTGGCTTGTTCAGAAAGTAGAGTGGAAAATTCTATGACTGCAGTACTTTTTGGACGATCCTGATTTCTGTAAATAAAAGGAAGCCATTTCCAGATGTCATAAAAAAAAAGTGAGAGAGAGAAAGAAAGCAAGAAAGAGGAATTTCTTCTGGCTCCAAGAATATTCTCTCACAACATCTTGCTGCATCTCCATCTGTTGTCGTGAACGTGTGGGCCAACAAACCTACAACAGTCTGGGATTCTTCAATTACCAATGGTTTTCAATGCGTTAGAACTCGATGTGTCTGTTTTCAATGCGTTAGAACTCGATGTGTCTGTCTTCTGTCAGGGTGTATCTCTGTGGTTGGCTTCACACTTTTTCCCACATATCCTTCATTTAACGATACCAGGACGATCTCCAAGACCCAAATTGAACTTGGGTAGTGCTTTGCATCAGGACAAAATAATGCACTGGATTGCACTCGTGTGGAAATCCAAAAAAGTGTTGGGAATATTCCAGAATATTGTGTGTTTCAACCCAGGCTTTGATTAGACAGCAAGATTTCTCCCACCTGAAAACCTTGGCATAATAGTCTTTGTATTTCATATGATTTTTGTAGAGGCCCTAGCCCTGAAGCAGGGTTTCCCTCACACCAAAAGACTTTTCATAGAGTTCTTTGTAAATGGTTAAAAAAATACACGCATGCTTCCTGAGACTGCAGACAGTGTTTACAGCAGGACATGCCTTCAGGACTTGGGCTTGTGTGACATTGAAACAACTGTGGACGTCTCATGCTCATTTTTGCTTTGGATAATTTTTCTTTCTTTCTTTCTTTCTTCCCCCTCACTGGCCAATGTTCCTAAAAGTACTCACCCCTATTTCTTCCTCATCATGTGAGCTGGATTACACAATCTGACTAAGAAGCTTACTAGAGTCCCGCTTGAAATGGAACAACAACAAAAAGCCCCGTAGAGTCCTCTCTGCTGGGACAATGTGGTGAGGGAACCAAAGTTTGAATATGGTCACTTGCCATTTCAAGCTCTGGCATTTGACACTTGAGTTACCTTCTCAAAGTCTCAGTTGCATCTGATGGGTAAAGAGGGGCAAAAAGAGGACCTACCTCATTAGAAGGGGGCTGTTGTAAGGATTTGTGAATTAATTGATGTAAATTCTAAGCATTGCACCCCTTTCATGGCAGGTCCTTCATTACTGCGAGCAGTAACTAATATCATTATCCGTAATGACACTTAAACTGATTTGACTGAACTACCAGGGAACTCATCCACTTCCAATACTGAGTGTTCTTTCATTCAATGACTTCTTCGTTTCTTCTTCTTTTTGTAATAGCTCCAAGTAAGTGCCAGATATGATCTAGGTGTTGGTGAAAGGTAGTGACTCAAACAGTGTTTGTGTTTAAGATGCCCATCATTTGGGGACTGGCCTTTAACCTGTCCTGCTCAGAGGTGCTTGTTTTTGTTTTACATCATGATTCTTGCCTCTATTCTGCATCGCAAAGATCATGTAGCTAGTTCCAAATCCGTGATAAGATCTGGAGTGTATTTTTCCTCTGGGGGTTAATTAATTGCTCTAATCTCCATTTGCGGCTATTTTTGGAGTATTAATATCATCATAATAAATATGGTGGCATTGCTCGTGATAATATAAATGTGATGTCACCCTAATAGTACAGTAGAGAAGCCATATATTCATGATTTAGCAGGGTCTGAAAAGTGTTGTACAAAAATTAAAATTTCTGGCTATATTTAGAAGCTGGAAATTTTAGCAAAAATCCACATTTGCAGCATTGCTTACAACTATGTAAGACTGAACAACACTGGGCCAGTGGCTGACTAGGGATGAGGAGCGACTCTTTTAGATATGACATTCACTTTGCTACATAGCCACACTCCCCACCACTCCCTAATGAGTCTCCACCACTCAGTTTGAATGGATGTTTCCTGCTTTTTTGTCCTATATTCTTACCTGTTACATTTTTTTCTGAAATCTGTGAATTGATGATTTTTATCATGTACATGGTTTTCGATTTTTAAAAAATAAATAATCCAACATCAAATATTTACTCAAAAATGTCATATCTATCAGATCATTTCACAGAGAATTTAGGAAACATTTCTTTCTTTTTTTTAAACATCTGTAATAATTGCTAGTTTTATTCCTCTGGCTAAGAGATCCAAAAATGTAACTTGAGGTTTACATTTTTTAAATAGTTCTTCCATCAAGATTTTAGGTACCCCAATTGCCCTTGTAAGCTGGCTGCAAATGATTTAACTCTTACTTATAAAACTTTAATTCTTTTTGTGTGTGGGACATGTGTTCATGAAAAAATACATATAAGCAAGGAAAAAAAGCTCACACCACACAGAAATAAGCAGTTACATTTTTGATATATGTCTGTGTATATAACACACATACACCAATTTGGGATTTAATCCTATATATGTGAGCTGATATTAAATATACCAGTTTGTAACCAACTATGTTTTACTTTATGATATAGAACAATATAATATATTTTCATGCAAATGGGTGAAACTTTCCAACTGAAAAACAGACCTGGAGAATGGGTCAAAACACAAAATCCAGTGAGATGCTGGTAATAAGGAAACTACCTAAAACAAAATTCCATCAGATGATCAAAGTAAAACAAAGGTCAAAGATACCTCAGAAAACGCTAACAGAAAGAAAGCAGGGGCAGATTTTACTATCAGACAAAGAAAGAACTTAAGGCCTAAAGTATACCAGATAAGGACGGCTACCTCAGTGTCTTTGCTTCCAATGCATCATCACAAAATCGTTTCTTACTCTTCTTATCTCTTCCCTAAGCCTTTCCAACTCCTCTACTCCTCGTATCATCTCTTCAGGGTCCAAATGCCTCACAGGAGTGTCTTCTTTAAACCCTTGGCCAGGCTGGGTCAGCCGTCCTCTAAGATTTCCTTCTGCTTCCTGGCTTACACCTTCTTTGGAAGGTTGAGGATTTCCATCTTCCTCCCATGGTACATCTAACGAAGGGTGGCCTGCCTCGGTCTTTGCATGTTGTGTGGTTTTCCTTCATTTTCTTCACAAGACTTTTGCATGTTGAGTATTTTTCCCTTATTTCTTTTGAATAAATTAATCCTGCAGGGATCCAGGGGATTTTCCTGCCTCCTTCCCTCATTTGATTTGTGTTGTGCACCAAAGACCAAAGAGCCCTGAAAGGATCTGGGGCACTTATCTCCTTCTCCAGCAATACGGAGCTCCGGAAACATTTCTTTTACATTTCCATCAACATACGATATCTGTATAATTATCTAAGTAGATATCAAATATGATAAAGATTCTTCCTAAAATGTTGCATCTATGAGCTGCTTTATTTTTAAGCAGAGACATGAAGTCATTCACTCACACATGTCTGAATACCTACTACGATCCAAGTACTTTTCCAGTTAGTAAAATAATAGACGCCAGTAGATAACCATCCCTTTCCTTATGGAATTTAAGTGAATAAAGAAGTTAATATGTCGTGTTTTAAATAGTGATACATGCTGTGGAGGGAAACGATGCAGATTAAAGTAGAAAAGGAATAACAGGAGTGAGCTGGCATTGTTGTTAAGTGCGGAGGACAGTGGAGGCAGGGCTTAAAGGGAAGAGTTTCCTAGAAGTAGACAACAGCTTGCGCAAAGACCCTGATGTGGTATAGAGCTCGGCATGTTCAAAATGTCGAGGCCTCAGAAAGAGGCCAAGTGGAGATGAGGATGGAGAGGGCATTGGTGTCAGACCCTATAAGATTTGTGGGCCATGGGAGGGACTTTAGCTCTTCAGTGATGGGGATGGGAAGCCACAACTGAGTTTTGAGCAAAAGAGCAAGAAGCTAAGACTTACCTTTTTATTGGATCAGTCTGAATTCTGGATGGGAAATGAGCTGTAAGTAAGGAAGTGTGGGCATGTTTAGGGAGACCAGTTGGACTGCCTCTGTAATCATGTGGCCAGGAGAGGACAGTGAGGAGCTGGTAGGTGAGAAATGTTCTGATTCTGGGATTCTTTCAGGGGAAGAACCAACAGATCGATGATGGTTTGGATGGGGAATGAGAGAGAGAGTCGAGTAAGGGCTGACTAGGGTTCCTTTGGCCAGAAGAGCAGGAGGATTGAGTTGCCTGAGGACAGGGAGTTTCTACAAGGAGCAGTCTGGGAATAAGGAACCGGATCTTCTGCAAGTTAGGGACGACTGAGTATAGCTGAGTATACCAGTGTGGGTGTGAAGGGAGAGGTCTCGCCTGGAGACAGCCAATAAGGAGACATCAGAAAGTAGATAGCATTTGTAGTTGGACGACTGAATCATAGTCACATGGAGAAGCAAGTAGGGTAGAAGAGGAGGAGGAAGAGAAGAAAGGGAAGAGGAGGGAGAAGACGAAGAGGGAGAAACAAAGAAGTGAACCTGCATTACCCAAAAACCAAAATTTCAATTTGCAACAATGGTTTATTGTCTCTCTCTTGCAATGCAGGCGAGTGATGAGTTGGTATGAGCCCTGCTCTTCATCTACGTCTTCCTCATTCCAGAACCGAGGGTGGGGGAACCCCTGGGAACTGAGGGGCGTGGGCTCATAGAAGAAGGAAAATGTGTAACAGTCCTTCAAGCTTCTGCTCAGGTGTGATGCAAGCCACACCCGGTCACATTTGATCGGTCCTCCTCTGGGGACGAGCTTCAGGGAGCATGGCGTGAGTGGGGATCACGAGGACAAGCAGCAGATTCCGTCCTGGAGGGCGTGTGTACGATGTTTCCAGAAGGAAAAGATCAACTGTACTAAATACTGCTGGTGACTATATTGACCTGAGGATCATGAATGACTGACCACCGAGTGTTTAACTTGAAGGTCAGGGTCACTTGGCAGGAGCTCCTTCACTGGAATGTCTGGCAGAAGCATTTCCATGAAAATGCCCTCAGAAAATGACAGAGAAAAGTCAGTAGCCTTCCTGTGGGAAACCAAAACCAAAAGAAATCATATGAAAAGATACCTCTTACGTGACGTCCAGGAATAAATGCACGTCCTTTAGAAGGCTGCAATCATACTTAAACTCTTACACGCACAGAGTGAAATGTGCTAGTGGTAAAACTCACATCCCCAGGAACGGGACAACTTTTCGGCACTTTAGAAAGGCTCAATGAAGGGTTGTTGACTAAGAGTGATGCGTGACTCCAATGTCTGCTCTTTTAGATGGTTCATTACCACCCTCTTTGAAGAGCCCTGTCTGCATCCTAACAGCTCACAGGAAGCCACTGGACTTCTGAAACAGGTGGTTGTGTCTTGGGGATGCCTATTGCGGGGGCGAATCCGAGTATTGCTTGGAGACGATCTGGAGAGTTCCAAAATACTTGCCTTGTCCTCTTCGCCTCCCCAGTGCTGAAAAGATTTCTTTCACTACAGGGACCATCTGTCTGTCGGCTCTGTTTTGTCTCTGTATGTCCCTCTTTCTGGAATGCTGCTTCTTCCCAGTTTCCAGTGTTCCCATTTCTCCTCCATTAGTGGAATGCTGGGTGTTGGATTGACGTGTCTCTCTCCATGCTTTTATGAAAAGGATGCACGAGATCCCCTATATTGTCAAGACGCAGCCTGATTGTTCTTGCTTGGGCTGCTCTGATTATATAGAATTTATCTTTTTTGCTACCGACCCCACCTCTCCTCCTACTCATCAAGATGTCTTGGAATGACTGATGCTGAATTATTCAACGGTCGTCTCTGCTCCTTGCTCATAAAAGAACACACCTCTTTGATAACACAGGCATCATTCTTCATATTTTTTTTTCCTTTCCAGAAACCACTTAGAGATGAAGAGGCACTTTAGAAAATGGGTTGATTTTTAAAAGTGAGTTATGGGCAGCAACAATCAGAGGCATGATGACTGGTGTTTATTTCCATTAGGGATTGTTTTTCTGGATTTAATAAAGAAGATCAGTGCTGAGTAGGCGTGTGGGAGCAGGGTCCCATGGTTTCCAGGAAGAGAGCAGTGCTATCCGAGGAGCAGAAATTTAGGGAGCTGGCGAGAACGTTTATTAGACTTCCTTGAGGATAAAATAATTTCATAAATAAGTTTGTCCCCCACCGCCCCCAAGGTCAACCATATGCCATACCTTCATTTTCATAATCGTGGGGATGACTGATAACAACAAAGGGGAAAGTGAGTAATTAAGAGACAATGATACATTGGTCAAGTCATGAGACATTGAAGTATGTGTGTCTGCCACTTGGATGCAAAGAGAATTTACCAGAGACTAGCTCTTGTTAAGAGCTTTCCGTTAAAGTAGAGCTTTACCTAGATTTTGACACTGACTGCCTACTATCAAGGAAAATGGGGAACCACACCTCGTAATGGAAATCTGTCCCGTGGGAATGTCTCGAAACTGTTAGGACTTTTGTCTCAGTATAAACAAAAGCTGAGCCCTGGAATTTGTCTCAGTACGTTCTATAAGTAAAATGTATTCCACAAATAATAAAAATGACTAATTTCCTGCTCAGACGATGCCATCCTACATGGTTCTTGCCAGGGAAACATTTAAAGTCTCTGAGGCTTTAAATGTATGAGTATCTAATACAGTAGGAGGAACCCAGGGGATATGAAAATATATATGGAAAAACTTTAAGATTCATTGGTCAATAGAAGCAGCTCTAATTCTGTAGAAATCTACAACAACTGAGATATGGATGGATTCTTGACGTCCATCTGCTAAATCATAGCTTGTATTTTTTTTTTTAATCTTATTTATTTGACAGAAACACAGCCAGAGAGGGAACACAAGCAGGGGGAGTGAGAGAGGGAGAAGCAGGCTTCCTGCCGAGCAGGGAGCCTGAGGCAGGACTCGATCTCAGGATCCCAGGATCATGACCTGAGCCAAAGGCAGATGCTTAATGCTTTAAAATTTAAAAGATTAATGGGTATTAAGGAGGGCACATCTTACATGGAGCACTGGGTGTGGTGCATAAACAGTGAATCTCGGAACACTGAAAAAAATAAAATTTAAATTCTAAAAAAAAAATACACATAAATTTTAATCATATTTCTTTTAAATTCATATGTATATATATAAAATGAATGAATTGCTCTTTTGATAAAATGATATACAAGAGTAACGCTTCTAAGAAATGTCTACAATGGGTTTTTAAATACATTTTTAAATTTTGCTTTAGGTTTTTAAGTACATTTTCAAATCTTGTTCTAGATTTGTGGAAAATTTTGGAAGCTAGTATGCCCCCTATGCCCCACCACCAAAGCCCCCTATTACTAATAGCTTACATTAGTATGAGACATTTAATACCATGAACCAATATTTATACATCACTGTTGACTGGAGAGCATACATTATTAGATTCTCTGTTTCCATCTAATGTGTTCTGTTCTAGGATCTCACATTACATTTGCTCTCTATAGATCTTCTGAGTCTCCTCTTGACTGTGGCAATCTCTTTCTCTTCCCTTGTTCTTCTGTGACGTTGGCAGCGGTGAGGCCTGCTCCTTCAATTTTAAATGCGTGTGATGTTTCTTTCATGATCAGATTGGGATTTTGGCTTCTGGGGGAGAAGTCCACAGAGACTGAATTGCCCTTCTCCTTACACAGTATCAAGGGATCATCCTGTCACCAGCGTGACTTATCACTGCTGACTCTGACCTTGATTACGTAGGGAAGGTCATGTTCGTCATGTTCTCTTTTGCAGAGTGATGTTGTGTGCTTCCAAACCTGTGCTCTTTGGAAGCAGTCACTGATGTGAAACCCACACTTAAGGGTGGGATTCACCCTCTCCCTCCTTGAGGGCAGAGCATATACATAAATTGTTTGAAGCTCCTCCTCATGAGACATTTGTCTTTTTCCCCCCCACTTCTTTACTTATCATTTACTTTTATCAGTATAGATTGGATATTTATTTTATATATCGGGTCTTGATCCAATAATATGTTATTTACCTACAGCACATTTTGAGAAATGACCAGGACTGAAATTTTTTCATTTTTGAGCATTAAGCTTGCCATTATTTTACCTAGGAGATACGCCAGATGAACAAAGGTATACCTCACACTTTAGGATGTAAGTATTTTCTAATTAATCTTGATTTCCAAGAAACTGGATTATCTGTTCATTTACTTAAGACCTCAGGTTGCTTAAACTCACTCCCTAAAAACTAAGGGTTGTCTTGAATGTTTTTTGAGCAAATATTTCCAATATTCTTTCCTCTAACAGCTGCATTTTTAAACAAGTATTTATAATATTCATCTCTTTACCAGCATTGGTTAGATGTCTCAACATCCCAAGGCATGACATTTTACGTATGATGAGTATAAGATCTGGTTGCCCACATGAGGTCACGATGTTCTGGGCATGAATGTACCGACAAACGTTTTCACATATTTTTCCTTTCCTTAAATAAAACTGAATATCAATGCTAACTTATAAATCTTAAAATAGTAATGTGGGGAATAGCCATGGATAGGCCCTACGATATTTTTACGGCCTCATCCCTCTTGTGGGGTTCATGCTGCACTCTGCTTTGCCAGGTGGGGTCTGTATCCCACACCCCCCGCCCCGTAGCCCCTGGCTGTGGTTTTCATGGTGCACCTGCCCTTCCCACACCTGGGCTCCTCCCTCTGCACAGACGAAGGCATGGATGACGGTGGATCCAAGCATTCCTTGTCGTTGTCTTTGATGTCCTCCAAAGGAAATCCTTTCTTCAATATAACACCTAATATGACACACTCAAAGACCGGAGACCCAAGGCTCCCAAAGGCAATCAGAAACTCTTCCTCATGGGGGTACATTACAACGCCCTCCAAGGGTCAATGCATTCCTATCTTTCTTTCCAGAATTTTTGCCCACTGGCTGTTCCTAGTGAGATTGGTGCCTGTGTTTTAATCTTTGCCGAGCGAAGGCTTTGAAGATAAACTGTCCATAGCTCTTTTGTTACTTGAGCGTTCTACCATTACATACATTCCCAGAACGAGGGATGCCTATGGCTAGACCAGTAATAAGGAGAACCAACCTGCCATGAATATCTGCCTATGGGGTTTCGGGCTATTGAGGAGGCTGTACAGGTGCCCGGGGCTCTGATAGCTGAGCTGTCTAAGAAAGGGAGGGTCCTCGGCTTCCTTCCTCGTGAGGCTTCTGTGTGTATCGGTGGGAGCCTCTCGTGTGGAGGTTACAATACCGAAGGGACCACAGCATCCCAGGGAGAGCCCTAGGGAACCCCTTGCAGGACCTGGGATCACAGAACCTGCCATGTAGACTACATCCTGCAGCTCCCTCTCCCCAGCGTTGCTCTGCACCTGCAGCAAAGGTTTGGAGAGTGCTTTATATCCGCAGAACGCCTTGCTTTCCTGAGAGGTGTTACTCTAAATCCCAAAGCTTTTGGTGCCTTCCTGGGGCGGCACTTCTACCTTTCCATGTGGCTTGGCAGAAGAGGGAAATGGTGTGCCCACCCAGAGCCCTATATCTGAGGGAGGGGAAACCCTGTGGTTTTTCTTTTCTGCATCAGGACAGTGTTTTTTCCTGCTTGGCTGGCCACCTCCAGGACACATTTACCCATCGGGGGATGCGGAAATTTGGACCCACTTAGTTGGCTTATTTCTGAAACCCTCCCTTTGGGGCCTCACTGCTCTAGTTAGGAGAGTTAGCGCTGACAGATTTGGAAAAAATTTGCCATGACAACATAAAACAGTAGTTATGAAAGAGAAGGTACATTATAGTCAGCTCCGTGGTGTGCACATTCTGCCTTGGTTTGTTGCTTTCTTTGTTCTTTGTGTTGTTTTCCACCCAGAGTGTTCAGAGGGTAGACCCGAAATGCACGTGACCAATGCCTGTCTCATGTTTGCTGCTGTTGAAAGTCGGGGTGTATACTTGAGCCCAAAAGTCAACGATCAGGAAATTTACAAAAAGAATGAATTCCTCACCCAATTCATACATACTTTGGTTCATCAGAATTGATCAACCAATGCAGTTGACCATATTACTACATCAGGGCTAGGGGCACTGATCCCACATGTAGTCAAAACTCCATGTATGCCCTTTAATTTTATAAAGATTTTTTAAGAATTATTTATTTGACATAGAGAAGCACAGCTACAGGGGGAACACAAAAATGGGCATGAGAGAGGGAGAAGCAGGCTTCCCACTGAGCAGGGAGCCCGATGCGGGGCTTGATCCGGCATCATGACCTGAGGTGAAGGCAGATGCTTAATGACTGAGCCTCCTGGGTGCCCTTATTTTATAAAGATTTAATTTATGAGACAGTGCATATATGAAAGGAGAGGGAGAAGCTGGCTCCCCAATGAGCAGGGATTCCGACCTGGGGCTTGATCCCAGGACCCTGAGATCATGACCTGAAGCAGAATCAAGAGTTGACCGCTTAACTGACTGACCCACCCAGGTGCCTCTATCCCCATTTTTTTTAAAGACTTTATTTATTTGACAGAGAGAAACGCAGCTAGAGAGGGAACACAAGCAGGGGGAGTGAGAGAGGGAGAAGCAGGCTTCCCACCGAGCAGGGAGCCCGATGTGGGACTCGATCCTGGGACTCTGGGATCATGACCTGAGCCGAAGGCAGACACTTAATGACTGAGCCACCCAGGCGCCCCTTCATCCCCATTTTTAATGAAGTTCTTATTTGCATTGTATGGGTCTCACCCTTACAAAACCCCATGTTTAATACGATTCAGGGCTTTGCTCCACATTTCGAGTATGCAGCGGGTTGTTACTGGATTTCTAAAGTTTGATACTGTTGTGAGTATGATACCTAAGAGTTCTTGCTCAACTAGAAGGGAATAGAGACGATTAAATTTGTATGAGTTTAAAATGAGGTTAGTCCATTGCTGCTTCAAACAGCTTTGTCTGGGAGCTGGTAGCAACCGCACCGTGCCTGGTGTTGGAGACAGTCTGGAGGACTTCCCAGAGGAAGTGGAATTTTGCCCCAAACCTGAAAGATGAGAAGGGAGACATTGGCCAGGCCATGAAAAGCCATACACAAAATTCTGCAGTCCGTTCCTTTGACGATATGGAAAATTGATTTCTCTAACCAAGCATTACATTTCTTCTGTTCTTATTTTGTTGCACACATGCATTAAGAAGCATTTTAGGGGAAAACAAAAAACAAAACAAGCCAGGATCGTGTAGGTTTAATACAAAAGTAAAATTTAAGTTCTGCTGGGAAGTACTTTTCAGTGAGAAGGCTCTAGGGCTTTGCTTCAAGTAGAAGTGAGCATTGAAGTCACAGGGTTGCCACATTTGAAATCTGTCTCTCTTGATGATTTTGCTAGCATATGAGCTAAAAATGTTGATACAAAGTCTCTGCTTAGCCCAGATTCTCTTAAAAGCAAAGAATTTAAAGTTTTGTTCAGGATTGTTGTTGTATCATAATTTGCTTTATGCTTTATTATAATACAAAATCTTGTACGGTGATTTTGTTACTGCAGATAACTTGCCAAGAGTAGGGATTTAGGACGAGGGCATGAAGGTTGGAAGGTTCGAGAAGCAATGTAGCGTTCTGTGGATTGGGTAGCTCTTGCCTGGCCCACTGGGACTGCCTGAAAACCTTTCAGGTGTGTGTTCCAGGACCAGCTTCTCAGGATAAAAACACAGTAGGCACGTACCCCTCTCCTTTTATCCCCTCTTAGCTCAGTGCAGGCCAACTCCCCATGCTCCTGGGGAGTCCCCAGTAGGTCTTAGCAAGCGGTTCCCCATGAGACGCCAGAGACCATTCAACCCTCAAGAGCTCTGCAACCAGCACTCTCCTGGCCGTGGCTCAGCCTCGGTCCAAGTGTGTCTATGTCTTCGAGATTCTTTGTGTCGAAGCTGAAGCTCGTAGTTTACTTGTGTGTCCATCAAGCAGAACGTCTCTAGGTTAGTAAGGGAAGGAAAAAAAAAATAAATCCATGCTTCAGAATTCAGGTTATCTGCACCATGATGTCTCTCAAGAGATCTTCAGGTTTTTTTTCCCAGGTAGAATCCAGTTCATTTCCTGGAAAGGCATTGGTGGTTTTTAGTTCTATCATCTGTGTCCCCGCTTGGAGAAGCCATATGTCAGCTCCCCAGCATCTGCCTGGCTGGGGGTTCCCCGCCGTGGGCTGTGGGCAGCATCCCCATCAAAAGCGCTTCTCGCATTTCAGCTAAATCCTTGCCAGAAATGAGAGAACCTTACTTGGAAGGATTGTTTTTGAATATGACCAGAAATAATAGTCAGGCAAGCCCAGCCTTAGACACAGTCCTCCCTTTCAAATTGTTCTAATTCCTGACTTACCTTAAGGAGAAACAGAATTGTCTTCCTGAAGGTCACATGTTTCAGATATCTTCTGGAATGCCCGTCAACTTCTGCGTGATAGAGGAAATGTGTGTTCTGCCCGTGCTTCTTGTCACCACCCCCAAGGGAGTGCTGAGTCACAGAAGACATGACCTTAAGGACTTATGGGGCCCGTGAACAAGGACGTGTGGAGATACACAGGAGGAGGGAGTCCTAATGGGATGTGTCTTCTGATTCCACATCTAGTTGTCTGGGCTTTGCTAAAACTTCATGCATATAGTTATGGTGTTACTAATAGGACAGCAAGAACATCAGCTATCATTCCTGGAGCACCTGTGAGGTTCTTCATGCTTTACAACCCGGTGAATTCGGGATCACTCATTTGGATCATTTTCATGGATTGACCCTGTGTTTGGGGGCCTTTATGAAGTGTGTCTTTTCCGCTGGACAGATAAAGTCAAGGTTCAGAATGCTTCAGATTCCATTTAGGGACTCAGATGGGGGAAGCGATGAAGGTAGGTTTTCAGTGCACCCTACGTCTGTGGGTATTCAGGACATGACTGGAAATGATTAATATTGTCTCATAAGCTCTTCGCATCCATCCCGGTGGATCCCATCTAGAGTGCATGCGTTTCCAGCTTCCAGGTGTTAACCAACTTGGATGAACATAACCTAAAAGTATTTTTTCTAAATGGGATGTTCTTGGGTCCTTGTTTTTGGTGTTGTCTTCACACTGGTTAAACTTCAGTAGGGGCGCCTGTGTGGCTCCGTTGGTTAAGCATCCAACTTTGGCTCAGGTCATAATCTCAGGGTCCTGGGATCAAGTCCTGCTGCTTCTCCCTCTGCCTGCTGCTCCCCCTGCCCATGCACTCTCTCTCATATAAATAAATTCAATCTTAAAGAAACTATTTAAAAAATAAAAAAAATAAACAGCAGGAGAAGTATAGATCCAGAGTCCGCTATCCACAAAATATCCCAATCCAACAAAAAAAGAGACTCAAAACCAGTTCAAATTGCAAAGTCATTTTATAACACATTTGGCACAAGATCTGATCGGACACATGGCGATGGATGGTCTTTATTTTTTGGTCTGGGGTAGACATTTAGATGCTTTGCTGTGGAAATATTAATGCATCAGATTTTGTATGACATGATGTTCTAGATTCCTCTGAAGGTGTCGGATAATATTCATAAAAGTCCATAGATGCTCAATTCCTTCCCTTCCCCACAAAGCTTATTCATCCTCAATATCTGTAGATCACCAATGGTCGATTGAGGGTCATGGTAGTCAATGGCCAAGTGGACATTGTGATGTGAAGAGAAGCAAACAAAGCCTGGAATTCACACAATCGTTGTAGTCACCGGTTGTGTTCACTTATTTCCAAAAGACACCCAGCAGTTTAACTACCTCCCTCATCATTATAGACTTGAGTCTGGGTGATGTTTATGGAAGATTATACAAGCCAAACAAACAAACCAACCAACAAAAAAATCCCGGCTCCCATCATTATAATGGCATTTCTTTGCGCAGTAATGAGGTGACGGAGAAGTCTTGGTTTCATGTGTTCAATCTGCAAGTTAAACTCCCCGTGTAATTATCAGGACAGATTTCCAAGGCATGGTTCTGGGATTCTGTGTCAGTCAAAGCAAGGTGATAATTTCCAAGTTAACACTCATTAGGAAAATAATAATTCATTTAATATAACAGGTTCGATGACACTTTCTAAGCACTGACAAGTAATGAACCCACTTATATTTGCTCACATAAAACCCATTAGTCTATTTTAAACAAACTAATTCAAAGTCTTAACACAAGATGTCCTTTAAGGTGCTGGGTTTTTTTGCTTATTGTTTGCCTTCAGTAAGACACATCAGTTTGACTATTTTATTCCATATTCTAGATTATATTTGTATGTCTATACACACATATACACATATTCTATGCTGTGAGTTAAATTCATGTAAAAACTGGATATACATTTTCAAGTAGTTGTAAAGTAATGTTGATTGCATGGTCTAAGTTCATTTGCTTTTGTCGATGAAATTGCTGCTCTGATATATGCATTATTATTCTGGTTTAAGCTGCAAAGATGTGATTCCATCCATAGTCCTGTTGGAGTCACCCCCTAGGTTTATTTGGCCCGGCGTGGGTCAGGGTGCCAGGTTCCTTTGTCCTGCCCTCCGTCTTCGGCTGAGAGGGCTAGAGAGAGAAAAGACCTTGGGGATCCAAGCAGGAGAGGGAAGATGAAGAAGGACACAGACAAACAAACAATAGATGAATACACTGAGCTATAACCCCTGTGCCCAGCACATTAACGCAGAAACCCAGGCATACTTCGATCCTATCCACCTGTGACGGGAATTAATAATATATGGCTTCCATCTGTTATACTATCTGAGGGCCTCGCTGTGGAACATTATACAGGAAGCTGAGAGCTAGGCATTCTGTTCTTCCTTCTCACCTCAAAACACAAGGTTTCCTTTCTGTATTTCTAGAAATGCGTAGGTGCTTGCAATTCCAGGAACTCTTCAGGCTCGTTATTACTAAGTAGAAAACACATGTGCAATTATAAAAGAGTTTGTGGAGGAGGTGAAATTTTGGATAAAATGAGCATTTGTGGAATCTAAAATGCACATCTCTGCAGTATCTGAAAACACTAACTAGATTTTAAAGAGAGTGGGACTCTATGTATATACATGAACACATACCTCTCCAGACAAATACGGGTGCGAGAACTCCCACACCATTCATACACCTGTTCCCCCCAGACATGAAGACGTCATGCACATGCAATCATATCCCACACAGACACACGCACCTGACAGAGATAGATACATAACTATTGTTTGCTGGTCATCTGCACTGAATTCTAGAATGAGTGCAACATGCCGCCATCATGGTTGGGTTGGAAACACCCTGACGGTGCTTTAGAGAAACTACGGGTTTGTGTGTAGTGCTGAACTACAGAATACTAACATTTTAACCTACAATTAGACAACACTGTGAAATGAAATCCTGAAGCATTGAGTGCTGATGTTTTGAAACCGAGTTGCACAGGTGCTGAGCCTTAGCGAGGCACCCGTTAGCAAATGCTGGGCAATAACTCGGTGCGGTAACACCGTGTGGCAAGGCAGCGAGGTGTCATGATGGTAGACTCTTGGAACGACGGCGCTGACATTGGGCATCAATACCGTTTTGTCCAGGAAGGCTCAGAATGTCGTAAGAAAATTTTCCAGACGTTGTACGTGATGACGTGGCTTACTTACTTACAGGCAGCCCAGAGTCCCATTTAATCACCTTTATCTGCACCTTACTGTTCTCATCGTTTCTTGGAAGCATGGAGTCTTGGCTGCCCATTAACCTCAGTTGGATTTTCTCCTAAACTGAACAGAACACTTGGAACTGGCATTCCAGTCGGGGAAAAGACAGCAGGCCAATCGTCCAATCTGGCAGAGTGCCGACCACATGACCTTGGCTATCGAACTTTGTTTTCTTTGCCTTGTGTTGATAAAATGCTATATGTGTGCCGCCAAAGGAAGTAAATCTTAAAATTCAACTCAGTGAATATCTCCTCTGTGTTAGACAGAGGTAATGTTTAGTACTGAATCAGGAAATGTCCAAAGGAAAAGGGGCCTCCGGATACCCCCTGGAGTTGAGCATTATAGTCTCCCTAGAGGTACTCTTGTCTTTTCAAACCTTAATCATTCCCCCAGTGAGGAGCTCCATAGCTCCCCTAGGGAGGCTCATCACGCAGCAAGTGCTTTGTGCTTTTAACTGAGTAATTTGTTGATAATCAGTGTACTGATCAAACTGACTAAAGACCTTGACTCTGTCTCCCTAATAAATAGCTTCTCTGCAGGGGGACTGGGTGGCATAGCCTGTTGAGCCTCTGACTCTTGGTTTCAGCTCAGGTTGTGATCTCAAGGTCATGGGGTCGACCCCCTGAGTCAGGCTTCATGTTCAGTGCGGAATCTGCCTGGGACTTTCTGTGCCCTTCCCCTCCCACACCCTTTCTTTCTAAAACGAATGAATCAATCTTAAAAAAAAAATACCTTCTCTACATGTGAACTGAGTCTTTGTTATATATAAACAATCAACAGTTTTTATACAGCTATAAAATTGAGGTGAGCAAAGGAGTTACAGGTCTTTGTTAAGTAGCTGAACAAGACTACACACACACATATAAGATTGTATATGTATATATAATGTTTGTATCTATGATTCTGTAGGTTTGCATATGTATATATGACAGGCAAAGACATGTGTGGGGGTTTCTGCCGATCTATACCACCAGTATCTCCTAGTTATTGACTGATCTATCCTCTAATTTCTCGTGGGCACTGCATTTTATAATAAGATGACATTTCAGACACCCTCAGGTGGGCATCTTGCCAAAGTGCATGAAGCTTAGAATTTGAAGAGTGTTTCCGTTCACTTTGCTTTTTTACTTCTTTGGTATGATGTTCCTCTTCCTTTCGATCACAGTTTGCTGTGTCTCGGGGCCCCTACAGATCCCGTTTTCTGAAATCCAAAGTCTGATCCATGTTGAGTATAAAGATGCTGTGCCCAATGCCCAACGATGGTGTTCCGTAAGGATCAGTAGGAGGGAATGGAATGTACCACAGAGATAGTATTTACTGCATTTGTAACTCCTGCCTGCTTTTCTTTCCCTGATATGAACTCCAAAACTGTGGGCTTTGTTTCCTTCAGTGCTATACTTTGGGTGCCTACTACAACCCAACTGCTTAATAAAGGGTTGTAGAGTGTGTGGATGAATGAATCATAATATTGTTATTGGTACAGTATGGCCGCTATTTCCCTACTTGGGTTCCCCTGCCTGCTGTGCAGTGTTTAATTCCCACCGTGAAGACTGATTTTGGGTGGTACATTCTGTAAGATGGCTTTGTCAACTGCTCCTGTGTAGAGATAAATCCCCCCTGCACTGAACTCCCATTGAACTTTATCTGCATCAATATACTCTACTGAATTTTCTAACACTCAGCCATCCCAGACGGCAAGATTTGATTGAGTGAAGATCCTGGCTTTGCTTTTCATAAAACTGAAGAAAGTGTAGCTGCTCCAGATAGTCTCTCATTTTGTACAGCAGCTGATGAACGAGATGGCAAAGGCATAGTTTCACTTTGCTCAATAGATAAGAAAAACAAGACCCACGGAGACGGAGTCTGCTGGATTTTACTCCCAACCCGGCCAAGTCTGTTGACTTTCCATCAACCCTATCTCCTTGTCATCTGATCATTTTTCCAACAGCCTCTGTTTCCTTTTTAATTTTTTTTTAAGATTTTATTTACATATTTGACCAAGAGAAACATAACCAGAGAGGGAACACAAACAGGGTGAGTGGGAGAGAGAGAAGCAGGAGCCTGATGTGGGGCTCGATCCCAGGGCTCCGGGATCATGACCTGAGCTGAAGGCAGAGGCTTGATGACTGAGCCACCCAGCCACCCCCATCCAGTAGCCTCTATTTTATCCATGTGAAAGTATTCATTAATGCTAATTTACACAATTCAGTCCATTCCCACGTACCTGTTGAGCACTTGCTCTGCACAAAATCTTGTGAGGTAAGATGCTCTTGATGTTGTCACAATGGGCATTAGCTTTATGATCTCATTCAGCTTTGAAAGTCTGGTGCCTAGTGATAGACAGTTAAGACCAAGCCCCTGAGTGAATAAGGAAATGTATTCTGCCTTCTCAGAGAGCAGTCAGACACTTCCTGGTGAGCAAGAAGGAACAAAATAATTGTGGTAATAACAAACATCAGAGGAAGAAAGGAGAGTTTCCAAAGCTTGATAGAAATTAGGTAAGACTTGCTGAGGATCCCAGCGTCCTCTACCACCTCTGAGCAGATGGGAAATTAACTCCCGGTTACTGCTGGCTTGTTCATTTATCCACCAAGATCAGGAGCACCTCCTACTTGCTCGCCGCTGGTTCTAGGCTCTGGAAACAGAACATTGAGTAAAACAAGACAGGTTTCTAATTAATGCACATTATATCAAGAGCAGGGGTTCTCAACCTGGGGCAATTTTTCACCCAGGAATGTTTGGCAATGTCTTGAGACAGTTTGGGTTGTCATGGGTGGGCTTTGCTGCTGAGAGTTGGTGGGTAGAAACCAGGAATGCATCCTTCAACACAGCACACAGCCCCCACAACAATGATCAGACCCAACGTGTCAATAGTACCGAGATGGAGAAACTCTGGTCTACTGGCAGAGGAAAACCCATCAACTAACTACCCATAAGTATAATTTCAGATTGGAGTAAGTGATGCTGGTAGTGCTCATTTCAGGAGCTTCTGATCTCTCTAGCAGTGGGATACACATTGGTAGTGGGAACAAGAGACTGAACAATAGGGACGGGCCATTAGGGTAGGAAGGTCGTGATGGGCAGAAGGACTGATGTACCGGATCTGAGAACACATGTGGGCTTGAAGGCAAAGGACAAAGGGGTGATAGGAGGGAAAAGTGGAAATGCTGGCAGGGGATCTTGGGAGTGTGCCAACGATCGGTCGTATGGGGCACAGATACTTCCCCATGAAGAAGGACTCCTCTTCCCTGTCATTCTTGATACTTTCCTGCAATAACATTGAGTCTTGGATCAACATCTTCCATTTCTACTCTCATCTAACCCAATGATGAACCTTGGGGATAGAAGGGCAACTTGAACTCCCTTGGGAGTTCCTGTTCCCAGTCAGAAGGCATTTGCAGGGCAAGACGAATGATTCTCAAATGTGTCTGATTTTCTCATCTTAATTCCTTGTGCTATTCTAGTTTTTCATTAGCTCATTTTCTTCCCTTTTTAAAAAAATATATACTTTTAAACTTATTTATCTGAGAGAGATAGAGCGTGTGAGCAGGGCAAGGCTAGAGGGACAGAGAGAAGCAGACTCCCTGCCACGCAGGGAGCCCGATGTGGGGTTTGATCATGACCTGAGCCGAAGACAGACACTTACCCGACTGAGCCACCCCGGTGCCTGGCTCATTTTTTCCCTACGTGTTAGGTTAGAGTTCTTGATTCCCCACTGTGAGATGTTCCCTTTTTCCCTTACTTCCTTTCCTAAGTTAGATTGCAGTCAGTCAAGTCTTGTCCCTCGCAGATTTGAAATACTGTGTGTTGATTTTTTTTTTTTTTGGATGATGATTCTTAACATGGCAAGTGCAACTGCAAAGGGCCCTGACTTGAGCACATGTGTCATGTTTTTGGAAGTCTGAGTTGGAACTCACATGGGTATGAAGCATCCCCGAACTAACGAGTCACGGGGAGTCTTCTTTAGTTGAGAGGACATGTGATAAAGGCATTGTTGTAGAACACAGAAAGGTCATGGTACATATTTGTGACGAAAGCTAAGAGTTCAGTCTTTTTCTCTTTGTTTTTAATGTGTCACACGTTCCCCACTCCTTAAATCCTATCTTCAGATTTGTGGTTCTAGCTGTGCTCAAGGTTCACATGGGGAGACTAACTCACTGGTATTAGGGTAAGCCAATCTCCAGGATTCCATTCTTCTACAACCAGAGCAGTATCATCGAGATTTTCTTGTTAGATTTTATTCGTTGCACATTGTAGACCACTACTAAAATATTTTCAGAAAAACAGCCAACAGAACCTAATCACTGCCTATTAATTGCTTTCCTCTTAAGATCTGGAACAAGGCAAGGATGCCTGCTCTCCCCACCTCTAGCCAACAAGGAGTTGGAGGTCTTTGCCAGTGCAGTAAGGTAAAAAAAGAACTAAGTCTATGAATTAGAAAAGGAAGAGCTGTCTTTAGGGGCAGATGATGTGATTATTTATATAGAAACTCCTACATGGTTTCACAAACTCCTAAAACTCCTAAATGATTTTAGCAAGATCTCAGAATACACGGTACACACATTTTTATTTTTATATTCAACAAGAAACCATTGGGAAATAAAACTTAAAATATGCCATGAAGTATAGCAACTGAAAGCATTAAAATATTACGAATAAGTTTAGCAAAAATTGGCGGTAAGAACATATAGATTTTTTGAATGTGTGTCATTTTCAATAAAGAGTAAGGCCCTTTTTATTATTCATTATATATTATACATAAATGTAATTTTATATTTTAATTTTAATTTTAAAATTTATTTTATTTATTTTTATTTGATTTTAATTAATTTTTAATAAAAAGGATTTGGGAATTTTTATTAAAATGGCAATGAATCTTTAAGTAATTTGGAAAATTAACAATTTAAGACTTTTGAGCCTTTCAATCCATTAACATGATTTAGCTTTTCTATTTTATCTGAACCTTCTTTAAATTTTTTTTCCCTTGGGATTATTTGTCATTTTCAGCATGCTAGTCTTACCCATTTTTTGGTTAAATTTACTCCCAAATGAAAATGTGTTCACACAATGGGATTACAATTCTGATGGTACAAAATTCAACTAGCAATACACCTTAAATTTTATAGTATCTGGAAAGAATATGAAACATTTGATAAACCAATGTACTAATATTACTACTGGATTTGTCCCCTGAAATATGAACACCCAGTTGACATTTATTGATGTAATATTTAGTAATTCTTATTTAATCTGGTTTCATAAATCTTTCCCTTGTTTTCGTAGCAAATGGCCAAATTCAACATTCTCCTGCTTGTATGGATTTTTCTTTCTTATAAAGTGGAACAATGTCTATACTTTCCCGGGTATAGACTCTTTCTAGAGCTGTCCTTGACTCTTTGCTGTTGTCTGTCCCTCACACTCTTCCTTAGCCCCCCGGGATTCTGAATCTCTTATGTTTCCTTCTACGTTTACACTGGTAATTTCAAAGGAAAAACTTCCAGGGGAGATGAAGTTGCAATAAGGAGGCAGGCAGGGACAAAGCATGCAGTAGCTCAAAAGCACGCTGATCCAGTCTCCTGGGACTAGGAGAACGTCCATCTGGGGGCTTCTGGAGCATCTTCCTCTTGTTTGTAGAGTTTGCAGAGTGTGCCTTCTCTGTCCCACTTACACTGTGCTGTGTTTTTAGCTTATCATCAACATATTTTGGAGTAAGAAGATTCTTTCTAGACCAGACAATCATCCTTTCTTGAAAGGAGAAAATAAAATCCATGCGAGCATTGGTTGTTCATGGATGTGTGTCCAGGGTCCGCCATGATCTCATCCAGCATTCTTTTTTCTTCCCCCAACCAAAGGTCCTATAGTTATAGGACACATGCCTTTAAAATCAGCATTTTATAAATGTACTGAGTTGGATAGTCTTTGCTCACATTTTTGGTAGGACTTTCTAGTGAGCAAAGTACCGCATAAGTATTAAGATGTTCTTACTCTCTTCGTGTAAGAGGATGGTGTAAATCCATCATTGATAGGTGAGCTAACAATGTGTGAGATGTGAGTGATGCGTGCAAGGTCTAGTTAACGTACTTAGAGTTCAGATCTCGTTCTTCAGACAGAATCTCCCCATCCCTTCTAGGAACCCAGCTGCCTGGACATGATGACTAGTTGTGGAGATGCATTTACATAACTAGTCCAATACATGATTTCAGTGATTAAGTTGAGTTGGAAACCCCTTCTGCTGGGGCAGAAATAGTTGATTCTAGCCGAGCATGTTCTTGAATTTGTTATTGTTGTTTCTGTGCTAAGAAGACATGCTCATTGTCCATATTAGTGCTTGCTTCTGTCAGTAGGATTTTAATATCCACCAGCCAAAGCCCTCAGCAAATTAACATCTTTGACCTTGAACTCCTCACATCATGGCATGCGAGCGTACACGCTTCTGAGTAGTCCGGGGACACGAGCATTCCTTTTTAAAACTGAATGCCGATTGCATCGTTAATACAATTATTGTGTGGGAAGATATCGTACCCAGCCCCCCCCTTATTTTAAAGGTGCGTATTCTGAAGGTTAATTCTGAGGACAACACATTAAAGTTCCACATCTTACCAGGGACGCTGCAGAGTGGATTTTCAATACCAGCAATCTCAAATAATGAGATTATCGTTTCCATTTTCCATTGATGCTGGTCCTTACATGCAGGAAATGGGACTAGATAAGACAAGAATATGCAGTGTTAATTGGTCTTGACAGCGCAGGAAGGAACTTGAGGTAGAGCAAAGGAGCTGCCCTTTCGCAGGCTTTGTGTGTGTTAGCAGAGTGCATAGATCTCCCTTATCTCTCCAGAGGGTCACTTGGCTGAGCTCTCCGGAGCAGCACCATGTGGGAAGAAAACCACACCTTTTCCATAGACTGTGCATCTAACTGTGAAGCATAGTTTCCTCCTGGGGAGTGTGATATGAACATTTCTTGCTGTTGTACAAACAGAGTTCTAGCTTATGGGTGAGTCTTCTCCGTCTGCGAATTAATCGGCTTAAATTAAAGATGAGTCTTTTCAGGTGTCCTCTGAGAAACTGCAAGACAGTGGACCTTGGAGACTGTGTTCAGATCTAGGTGCTGCACGTAGGTGCAAGGAGCCAAGCCAGGGAGCATTTCGAGTCTTCTATCTATGTCTTTCCCCAGTACCGGGCATATGGACGTTAGCTCTCCTGATTCCCCGATACCGGGCACATGGACATTAGCTCTACTGATTCCCCGATAGCGGGCACATGGACGTTAGCTCTACTGATTCCCCGATACCGGGCACATGGACATTAGCGCTACTGATTCCCCGATACCGGGCACATGGACGTTAGCTCTACTGATTCCCCGATACCGGGCACATGGACATTAGCTCTACTGATTCCCCGATATCGGGCACATGGACATTAGCGCTACTGATTCCCCGATACCGGGCGCATGGACGTTAGCACTACTGATATTGCTGTGGGGCTGTCCTGTGAATATAGGATGTTTAGCATCATTCCTCAACCCACTTGATGTCATCAGAAATCCCCAGTGTGATAACCAAAGCTGTCTCCAAGAGAATGCCAAGTATCCACTCAGGAGGTAGTATTT
>PITA01019311.1:0-37894 GCA_004023965.1 Spilogale gracilis | reverse complement strand
AGAAGAAAAACAAAGCTGGGGGCATCTCGTTACCTGACTTCAGCCTTTATTACAAAGCTGTGATTACCAAGACAGCATGGTACTGGCACAAAAACAGAGAAATAGACCAATGGAACAGAGTGGAGAGCCCACATATGGACCCACAAATCTATGGTCAAATCATCTTTGACAAAGCAGGAAAAAATATCCAGTGGAAAAAAAGTCTCTTCAATAAATGGTGCTGGGAAAATTGGACAGCTACATATAGAAGAATGAAACTAGACCATTCGCTTACACCACACACAAAGGCAAACTCGAAATGGATGAAAGACCTCAACGTGAGGCAGAAATCCATCAAAATCCTGGAAGAGAACATAGGCAGTAACCTCTTTGACATCGGCCACAGCAACTTCTTTCAAGACATGTCTCCCAAGGCAAAGGAGACAAAAGCGAAAATGAACTTCTGGGACTTCATCAAAATAAAAAGCTTCTGTACAGCAAAGGAAACAGTCAACAAAACAAAGAGGCAACCCACAGAATGGGAGAAGTTATTTGCAAATGACACTACAGACAAAGGGCTGGTATCCAAGATCTATAAAGAACTACTCACACTCAACACCCCAAAAGAAGATGAACACATCAAAAAATGGGTAAGAGACATGAAGAGGCATTTCGCCATAGAAGATATACAAATGGCTAACAGAGACATGAAAAAATGTTCATCGTCACTAGCTATTAGGGAAATTCAAATCAAAACCACACTGAGATACCACCTTACAGCAGTCAGAATGGCCAAAATTAACAAGACAGAAAACAACAAGTGTTGGAGAGGCTGCAGAGAAAGGGGAACCCTCTTACACTGTTGGTGGGAATGTAAACTGGTGCAGCCGCTTTGGAAAACAGTGTGGAGATTCCTTAAAAAATTAAAGATAGAGCTACCCTATAACCCTGCAATTGCACTACTGGGCATTTACCCCAAAGATACAGATGTAGTGAAAAGAAGAACCATATGTACCCCAATGTTCACTGCAGCAATTTCCACAATCGCCAAACTGTGGAAAGAGCCAAGGTGCCCTTCAACAGATGAGTGGATAAAGAAGATGTGGTACATATATACAATGGAATATTATGCCTCCATCAGAAAGGATGAATATCCAACTTTTGTAGCAACATGGACTAGACTGGAAGAGATTATGTTGAGTGAAATAAGCCAAGAAGAGAAAGTCAAGTATCACATGGTTTCACTTACTTGCGGTGCATGAGGGGTAACCTGGAGGACAGTGGGAGAAGAAAAGTAAATGGGAACTAGGGTAATCCAGGGAGGGAAACGGAACAACAGAGACTTTGGACACAGAAACAAACTGAGGGACTTCGAGGGAGGAGGGTGGAGGGATGGGAGAGCCTGGTGGTGGGTACTGGGGACACCTAAAGCGTGGAGCACTGGGTGTGGGGAATGGGGAATGAATCTTTGAACAATGGGAAAAAAATTTTAGTAACAATAAAAAAAATAAGTATATGTGTAAAAAATTAATCAAGGGATTCACAAAATAAAAGGATGTAAAGTATGACACTGTATATCTAAAACGTGGGAGGAAAAGTAGTAAAAAATGTAAGGTTTAAACTTAAGCAAGCATCAACAATATAGACTGTTATATGCAGAAGATGTTATATACAAACATAATAATAACCACAAATCAATAATCAGTCATAGAAATACAAAACATAAAGATAAAGGAATCCACGTATATCACCTAAGAAAGCCAACAAAACACGTGAAATGAGAAGAACAGAAAAGAACTACAAAAACAATGAAAAAATAAGTAACAAGATGGCAGTAAATACCATCTATCAATAATTATTTTGAATGTAAATGGACTAAATGCTCCAATCAAAAGACACAGGGTGACAGAATAGATTAAAAAGAAAGACCCATCTATATGCTCTCTATGAGAGACTTCCTTTCAGAGAAAGACACACACAAATTGGAAATGAAGGGATAGAAAAGTACGTATCGTGCATATGAATGAGAAAAGAAAACTGAGGGAGCAATACTTATATCAGACAAACTAGACTTTAAAACAAAGACAGTAAGAAAAAGACAAAGAATAATGAAGTAGCAGAAAGATAAATGAAGAAAGCAATCCCATTTACAATTGCAACAAAAATACTAAGAAACCCAGAAATAAACTTAATCAAGAAGGTAAAAGACTTGTACTCTGAAAACCATAAAACACTGCTGTATATAACTGAAAATGACACAAACTAATGGAAATACATTTAACACTAATGGATTAGAAGAACAAATATTATTAACAATTTCTATACTACCCAAAGGAATCTACAGATTCAATGCACTCTCTATCAAAATACCAACATCATTTTTCACAGAACTAGGAAAAGCAATCCTAAAGTTTTTATGGAACCACAAAAGACCCCTCAAAATCTTGGAAAATGAAGAACAAAACTGGAAGTATCACCATCCCAGTTTTCAGGACATAATACAAAGCTGTAGTAATCAAAACAGTATGTTACTACTGGCATAAAAGGCAACACATAGATCAACACAATAGAATAAACAGCCCAAAAATAAATGCACAACTATATGGTCAGTTAAACCCTTCAACAAAGCAGTCAAGGACATGCACTGGGAAAACTGAAGTCAGGTGAAGCATGGCTGTTGAAAACAATGGTGAAATCCCAAAGGAAAAGAGAGAGAGTATCTCTCATTTTTATCACTCCACATTTCTGATTGTGGTATGGACCATAAATATTTAGAAGATACATAATACAGCTAAAGAAGAAAATTATAAAATTAGAGTTACCAGTTCAAAAGCAGGGTTTTCATTTCACATCTAAATTTTTTTTAATGCCTGATAAAACAAAAGAAACACTGACTTGAGAAAAAAAATAATGTAACCAAGAATATCTACAACTTGACATTCATATTGTCTAGGATATGATCCAAAAGACCTTATATTTGAAGAGTCAAGAAAATGTAGAACATTCTCAAAAGAAAAAAAAATCAACCTAGTTTGATTCTTAAATGAACAAGATGCTGTAATTATGAAACAACAAATTAATTATTAATATGAAAGATTACTATCATGTATTATTATCCAAACTAGGACCAAATAAAATAAGATTGCAATAAATGGAAAAAATACAAATTCCTAGTAAAGAAATAGAAAACATAAAGAAGAGTCATATGAAAAGTTGAGAACAAAAAAATACCATGTATGAAATTTTTAAAAATCACAAAACAGTCTTAACAGTCAAATATGACAGAAGAGGCAGTAGATGAGTAAGAGAGAATAATGTACATCAATAGGAACTACCCATAGGGACTTCCTAGATAACATCAAATTGCCAAACTTATATTTACATGGAAACCCAGAACAGACAATATTTGAAAAACTAATAGCTGAAAATTTCCCAAATTTGAAAAAGATAAAACATAACTCATACAAAACATGTAAAGATCACCAAGCAAGGGTGCCTGAGTGGCTCAGTCAGTTAAGCATCTGCCTTTGTCTCAAGTCATGATCTCAAGGTCCTGCGATCAAGCCCCACATCAGGCTCCCTCCTCAGCTTCTCCCTCTCCCTCTGCACCTCTGCATGCTCTCTCTCTTTCGCTCTCTCTCTTTCAATTAAATAAAATCTTTAAAAGAAGAAAAAAAATCACCAAGCAGAATAAAAATGGAGAAACCCATGTCAGAGCCTATTGTTGTCAAATGTTGAAAAGCAAAGATAAAGGCAAATCATCGGCAAGAAAAAATGATATTACATAAAGGGAAACAACAATCTAATTAACAGCTGACTTCTCATGAAAAGCATGGAAGCCAAAAGAAATTGGAACATCTTTAAAGAGCTGAAACAATTTGTCAACCAAAAATTCTCCACTGAAAATATTCTTCAAAAATGAGATAAAAATAAAGACATATTTAGAAAGAAAGCTAACAGAATTTGTCAAGATAAATGTGCTTAAACTAACTAAAGGAAGTTTTTTAGTTTGTTCTGTTAATTGCATAACAAGTTACCAACTTTTAGTGGATTAAACAATAAAACCTTATTATTTTACAGTTCTACAGGTCAGACATCTGACATGGATTTAATGGGGATAAAATCAGGGTGTCAGGATATATTCCTTTCTGGAGGCTTTAAGGGAATTTATGCCTCCTTGCCCATTTAGGGTGTTCACAGAATTTAGTTCCTTACATTTTCAGGATTGAGACCCCATTTCCGAGTTGGCTATCAGCTATGTGTTGCTCTTAGCTTTGTGTTGTTCCTAGCCTCATTCTTTGTCTCAAGAACCTCTTTCTCCATTTCCCAAGGAATGGCAGGTCAAGTCACTTTTTATATCTTTTTTTCTCCTCCTTCCATCTCATTTGTATGACCCAGAAGAAAAAGGCACTCTATTTTAAAGATTCATGAGATTAGATCTGGCCAACTGATAAAATCAAAGATAAGGCCCTCTTCTCGAACATATCTGTAAAGTATCTTTTGTCATATTAGACAGGGCTGGGGAGTAGGGGGTGGGCATTTTTAGGGGCTATAATCCTGCCTCCTACATAAGAGTATCCTAAAACACAAGGGAAAGAATATAGATCTCTAAAGTAGGAAAATGTTAAATATTTTATGGAAAGTGATAGTATCATTTACAGTGAACTATGAAGTTAATGATATATGTAGTCATACCTTGGACAACCATCTCAAAAACTGCAGAGAAATTTAAAAGTACAAGATATCAAAATTTATGAGATGTAGCTAAGTAGTGTTTAGAGGGACATTTATAACTGTATGCCTAATTTAGAAATAAAAATAAAAAAATTACCTGAGTTTTCATCTTAAAAAAATAGACAAAGAGAAAAATGAACCTAAATTAAGTAGAAGGGAGAAAATAATAAAGGGATAACACAATAAAAATGAAAATAAAAAAATAATATACAAAAATTTATGAAACCAAAAACTAGTTACTCCAAACATATATAAAAGGAATAAGCATCTACATGCACTAATCATGGAAAAAGAAGAGAGATATACATCAAAATATCAACATTGCAAAGGCACCTGGGTGGCTCAGTGGGTTAAAACCTCTGCCTTTGGCTCAGGTCATGATCTCAGGGTCCTGGGATCCAGGCCTGCATTAGGCTCTCTGCTCAGCAGGGGGCCCGCTTCCTCCTCTCTCTCTGCCTGCCTCTCTCATGTTTCTAGATCCAAGACATCTATGAAGACCTGCAGCTAACCTTACTCTCAATCATGAAAGGCTCAATCATTTTTAGCGAAGATCAGGGATGAAGCAAGTATATCTGTTCTATTTCTCTTCAGTATTGCAATGGAAAGCCTAGTCTGTTCAATACGGCAGGAAAAAGTAATGAAAACATAAATATCAGAAGGAACAAAATGAATTCTATGTATAGAAGACGTAGTTGTGTTCATAGGAAACCCTAAGAAATCTACAAAAAAAAATCTACTAGAACTAACAATTGAATTAAATCTTAGGACATAAGGTTAATATGCTAACACCAACTTAAGTTTTATGTACTAGAAATGAGCAATTAGAAATTAAACATTAAGAAATTAACTCTATTTCAATAGCATAAAAATACTTAGGAATAAACTGACCTAAATGTGTTTAGAACTGAACACTGAAAACTACAAAACATCGCAGATGAAAATGAAAGAAGGCCTAAATAAACAGAGATATACCATCGTCCTGACTCAGAAGGCTCATATAGCAAGATGGCAATTGGATCCACAGATCTAATTTCATGTCAATAATATCCTAAGAGACTTTGTTGAAGAAACTGACAAGCTAATTTTTAAAAATATATGAATAGGGAAAATGACCTAGAATAGCCAAAAATAGTCATGAAATCAAGAATAAGTTTGGAGAACTTACACTAACTACCTCCTCTCAAGACTTATAACAAAGCTATCATAATCAGAACCCACACAATTATGGTCAGCTGATCTGCAACAAAGGTACTAAGATAAGTGAATGAGTAAAAGACAGTCTGTTCTATAAATGACTCTGGAACAACTAGATATCTGTGGGGAAAAAAAAATAAACTCTAATCCTTATCTTATATACAAAAGTTAACTCCAGGGCGCCTGGGTGGCTCAGTGGGTTAAAGCCTCTGCCTTTGGCTCAGGTCATGATCTCGGGGTCTTGGGATCGAGGCCTGCATCAGGCTCTCTGCCTGCTTCTCTGCCTACTTGTAATCTCTCTCTGTCAAGTAAATAAATAAAATATTTTTTAAAAAAGTTAACTCCAAAAGGATAACGGATGTAAACATAAGAGGGAAAACTATAAACTTCTAGAATAAAACAACAACAACAACAAAAAACCTTTCTGATCTTGGCTACACAAAGATTTCTTACAAAGGACACAAAAACCAAAAACTATTAAAATAATGATAAATGGAACTTCATAAATATTAAAAACGTTTGTTCTTTGAAAGATAGGCAAAGATCCTATGACTGGCAAATAAATCAGAATTCTACTTTATGTCAGGCCCTAAAACCCGACACGTTTTCCACTACTCTGTGAGGTCTCTTGCACTTCCCTCAATAAGGTAGTTTGGTTGGAAATGCAGAGTAAAACAGCATCTATATCTAAAGTAGCCTAAGGAGATTCTTAACACAACAGATCAAATGTCCACACTAGCAACGATCATGAGTATTAAATAGGACTGAGCACTAAGTGGAAACTTTCCCCAAAGCAGACAATTCTTTCCTCCGCAAATTCCATAGGTAACCGGTAAAATACATGACTATAATGTGAGGAAGGCACACAGAATGGAATAGCACTGATCAAGGATCTGTGGCCCTGGTCTTAACTCCTCCTTGACCTTAATTTTTGGTCCTTAGATTCTTTCTCCTTAAAAGGTTGACTTAGGACAGTCCTTCAAGCCCCATTTAGACACTTAACATTAGCAAATAAAAGACTCTCCAGTACTTCAGTCAATAACTTCCATTGCCAAGTTCCAACTGGGTATAGAAACTGAGGGGGGTGAGAGGTGGTTAGAACAAACAGAAGCTAAGCCCCAGACCTAAGTCAGGACCATCATGATTGCACTTCCCCTTGGCAGATGATGGGCACGGACCCTGCTGGGACACCGTCTGTCACAGCTGTGTGGAGTCAGAGGAAAAGCGGCGGGAAATGTTCACCTGTTTCAGTGGGTCATTTTTCACCAGTTGCAGATGGCTCTGTGGAAAACAAACAAACAAAAAAGGCAGGGGGGGTTCAGTGACTGGCAAATTCTCCTCAGTATCCTGAGAGGAATGAGCTGTCTGTCTAAACTAGGAGAAAGGCCTGCGGATCCACTTTGGGGAAGAGTCCAGCATCCTCTGTGCTTTCCAACAACCTCCGTCCAAACCCCCGTGGGCCTGTGGTGCTTAGTTCTGCACAGTCCCCCGTGCTCTAGGTGCTGCATGCACAGTGAGGAGTGAGGCGCTGCCATGCCTCAGAGCCGCCCACCCTCCAGAAGTCCTGATACAGCAGCAGTGAGTGTCTTGACCTATACTTATCCAAACATCTGGCCCTGAAAAGCCATTCCCTAAGATTATGCATGGAGAAATCATTCCCCTCGACACAGTACTTTATGAAAATTTAAGACTTGTTCATCTAAAAGTCTAAGTCCGACTCAATCTGATTGTCTCTGTTGTTCTAAGACCCCTTCCGTTGTCTCAAATTTCCGGCTCAATTCTGAGAGAACTGGCATTCACCTCGCCTAGTGCCACACAGCTGGGGTAATGGGAAGTGAAAAATTAACAGTAACAGGTCTGGAGTGCGATCATTCAGTGGTGAAATTTGTTCCTGGCATCCAAACTATTTCCCTTCAGCTTCAGCCACGAAGACCGGTAGCGGCTCTTCTCTCACCTTGCAGCAAAAAAACACACTTTCATGAAAGGCTCAGGGGGCCCTCCTCTGGGTGCAGCCTAAGTTCGTCAGTGTGATGAGATTCTGAGGAAATTTCTGTCCTAAGGTGTAACTCTGTTTCATGAGAGGCTGAGCCACCTGTACCAATAACTGAGTAACCGGAGGAATTCAGGAGGAAGGCCTGGATAGCATATCATTAGGGTGGCATTGCCTAAAACAGGCCCTGACTTTTCCTGGACTCCCCTCCACTACTTGTGACCTTTAGCTATCCGCACGCCTGACTGCGTGTGTCACCACTTGGCCGCTCGCTCGGATGTGAACCGGATGGCTAATGACCTAAGAAGAGCCACTGCAGAGGAATGTCTCACCGTCTGGGAAGTGGCAAGTAGAACGGCGCCCTGCAGTACACCTGTGCATTCAAAGATTAACACATTTCCAAAGCCTTCTCCCCCTTGGGAGGATATCCTGCCCTTTGAAGTAAAAAACTAAAATAAAATAAAAATTAAAAAAATGAAAAATGAAAAAATCCAGGTGTGCCTGCAAAGGAATACAGAGAGAATAGAGGCTGCTTTTAGGGGATATTGAACTCCAGACCTTAAATGATTTAAATGCAATCCCCATGTGCAGCTGTTAAACCAAAGCACCTCACCCCAGGGAAGAGATGAGAAATTTTGAGGACGATTGAACACTGAGAATTCTCATCGCAGCTTAGCAAAAAGTGACTTAGCACATGTGTTTCAGTAATTATGAAGCATGGGGGTGCTCTCTGGCTCCGTAAAGGCACAGTCCCGGGTGTGACAACTCTGGTGTGGGGGAGGAAAAGGCAATCAGACGAGGCAGCCGTGAACATCTTCAGCCTTTGCAATCTACTGATGCTTCGGGCAACCTGTCTGCAGGGAATGGTGTCTATGTCGTGTGTGCACACCAAGATTATTCATTGCTTTTTAAGATTGGGTGGGCAGAGCTCATCAGGGGAAGAAGAGGGAGGTAGATGCTTATTCAGTAGCTACTGTATATGCAGCACCTACTGGGGGCCTGGAATTTTACATACATTCCTTTAAAGCAGGATATAAAGAAGAAACTTTTACTGTGAAATTACATATTATTATTTTTTTTAAAGTGGAAACACAGAAAACTTCTCTAAACTCGACATAGGCCATAAAATAAAAGACTGCCGAGACCTCAGAAGGCCACTGCATATTCTGGCCTTGGAATGCCCAACCCTCCCTTAAAGTTTGGCTCCACTTCTGGCAATGCCGTTTTCACTTTGTAGGTTTCCCGTGTAAGTGTGCATTTCAAAATGCTATACTTTACTGTGCTTGCTTCTAAACGATATATAAATGCAATAATGCAGCACGGATCCTTTTGGATCTGGCTTCTTCCATTCAATACAAAGCTATGCTTACGATGCTCATGTTTTTGTCTGTGACTACAGTTCGTTGGTTTCACTGCTATCATATTACATTCTAGGACTGTCTTTGGGTTTTAAGGAGAAAAAAAAAGGAAAAGAACAAAACAGAATTTCACTTCTTATATGAGTCATTAACAAAGAGTGATGCAAAGAGAGAAAAAAATCATTCCATGTTTTAGGCTTCAGAGGACATGGTGCAGCTTTAGTACCTCAAGACTTCTAGAAGCCAGCAGCAATGGAAAAGTGCAGCCATAGCTTTGAGAGCAATGGCTAAGGACTGAGGCGGTGGGGCATCAGTCATAGCTGAACCTCTTCACTCAGTACCAGTCAAGAAAAGTGTTATGGGGGCACCTAGGTGGCTCAGTCAGTTAGGCGTCCAACTCTTGATTTTGGCTCAGGTCATGATCTCAGGGAAATGAGGTGGAGCCCGTTGTCAGTCTCCATGCTCAGCAGGGAGTCTGCTTGTCTCTCTATATTCTTCTCTCTCTGTTTCTCCCCCCTGCCCACACTTTCTCTCTCTCTAAAATAAACAAATCTTAAAAAAAAAAAGTTTTATGCAGTGAATGGTATCCTCCCAAAAGACATTAACGTTTTCACCTCAAGTACCTGTGACTATCAACTTGTTTGGAAATAGAGTCTTTGCTGATGCTTCCATTATTATAAGGTCATTAGAGTGGACCCTAAATCCAATATGACCATGTCCTTATTAAAAAGGGAAACAGGTAGAACAGCATGTGAAGACTGGAGTTATGCTGCCACAACGCAAGTAAGTACCAGAAGCTAAGAAAGAAGTCTTGAACAGATTCTCCCCTACCACCTTCAGAGAGAGCATGGCCCAGCCAAGACCTTAATCTCAGACATCTATCCTCCAGAACTGAGATAATAAATTTCTGTTGTTTAAGCCACTTAGTTTGTGGATCTTCTTTGTTTCTTTTTTGGTCCTCAGTTACGGCAGCCCTAGCAAACTAGGACAGAAGTAGCAGGTATTTTAAGACAAGGTGATATCCCACCAACGAGAGAGGACAATAGCAGATGTCATATAGCAACTGACAAAACTGTCCAAAAGCACATGAGATGTTCCCTGAAACTTCCAGAAAGAATTGAGGAGGACTCCACATGGCGTTAAAAGCTCCAATGCAGCAACAGAAAAAGAGAGCCAGTGTAATGAATTAAGCCTCTCAACACAGTCAGTTTGAAACCCCAGAGTAAAGCACACTGGGGTTTGCTGGTGGAAACAAGGTCCCTCTGCCATGCTGTCTTGGTCACTCTTCTTGAGTGATGCTTTCACAATTCACAGGCTCAACTAGCTTCATGGAAATTTGCATGGAATTTATAATATGATAGAATAGGGGTCTACACGGTCAAGCTCAGGTATAAGGATGAATCCAGTAGTTAGCACCATCCATATGCATTTCTGAAAACTAAACACTAGTTTGGAATCAGAAATAATTCAATCAGTAATTATCCCTCATCTATCTTATCTAATGCATTGTGCTTGACCAGCAAATAGGAAACTCACAAAAAATAACTCAATCCCACCAAAAAAGTCACTCATTCATTCATTCATTTTTTCACCCATTCATTCTAATGTTTGCTTTTCCTTGAGTACCAACTATGTTCCATATTCTGTGGAAGAAGTTTACCTTATCTTCTGTGGAGTAGAACATTGTAACAGGAAATCAGAATCCCAGAATTACCAAGGTGTATAAGTGACAAAGAATACAGTTGAAGCCATTTATTAAATAAGTGAAAAGCAGAACCACATAGAAGTAAAAGAATGATTCAGTTTCCACAGAGAGTTGTAGAATCCAGGTCTCCCAATTCTCACACCCACAGAAAACTTCTCTGAGGGAAAAGAGTAGGGTCAAGGAAGGGGGACTTGCATGCTCATATATTAAATCCAACTGTTTCTGACATCCTTTTTTTTTTCTTTTCCTTTACAAAGCTACCTAGAGGCAAAATTAGACAGTAGGCAACTGACCAAGGTACAAAGTTTGTTTCTTTTCTCTGTCTCCAAAGACTTTGCTTCTTATATTATCTGTATTTTCCTTCCCAGGGTGCCTATTCTAGCAACCCTGAGACACCAAGGAAACTCAATCTAACTCTTCTAAGATATACACTGATTTTGTTAACTCTTGAAAAAGCCTTGCCTTCTCAGGCTCACACTCTCCATGCCGCCACAGCAGCTGTGGCATGAAAGAAGCACAGCTCCAGGACAGTGGCGCGCGTTTCTCAGATCAGATACAGTATTTCTGGCAAATGCGATTTGCACGGTCACTTTAGCCTCATTAAAGCTAGCTCTGTACCTTTTCCATACCTTTGAGTGGTTACCATTTTGTGATTTTAGAAGTTTCACTTTGACCTATTTCTCTCCTCTTTTTTAAAAAAAATGAGGACAACACCATTTTCTTCCAAGACACTACTGGTACTTTTGGGGGTTTCTTCAAACTAAGAATTGGAAGAGTTCAATGTACAAAGGTGGAAAGAGCATGGGATTCAGAGGCGGAATGTGTGATGCATTTCCAGGCTCCCAGGAACACCCCCACCTCTGCTTCAAGGTTGTCACTATTTATAGTCCAGCTGAAAAAGTATTTAATCCTAAGTGCTTAAAAATGGTACCCCCTGTTCTTTAGTTTTGCTTGAATTGAGCTCTGGGAAAAGTGCTAATTCAAGTCTTAAGAATAAAATAGCTTCTCGGTCTGGACAAGCTTTTTATATTTCTGCAGAAATAATGTTGTGCCTAGTTCCAATGGTAAGTCCAGTCCCCAGGTGGATGCACCAAAAAAATGAACAGGAGTATGAACAGCTTTGGGAAGTCGAAGTCAAGTTCAGCTTCTCTTGATGACAAATTGCCACTTCCACGATCCACTTCTTAGAGCAACTGTCTCTGATGTTTGTACCTTCCTCTACTCACAAAAATGTGTGGGTTTTTTTAATACGGGGGTTTCAAAAAGCACAAAACTGGTTTTTCTTAATTCTTGTTAGAGTGTGACAACCCACTGCCTACAGTCTCATAAGTTTGTACGCTATGTCACAGGCAATCAAAGACCAAAAAAAAAGAAAAAAACAAACCCCAAAACAAAATAAAACAAAACAAAAAACCCAACCTGAAAGCTTAGATAGGCTTTTTTACTCTGGGCTAAGAATCAATGTAGGAAAACACTGTAACATGGCTCATCTTGCTGTGCAAGAACCCAGTCAGGGCTCAACCTACAGCAGAGTTATGTTCCTCTCTCAGAGTGTTCAACTGGGAGTTCTCAAATCTTGATGCATGTTAGTTGGGTACTAATTAGCAACTAGCTGAGTGCTAAATGGACTGTCACTTCTCCTTTTGACAGTTTACTGAAAATTATCCCCTCAATATTACACGAACACTAGGGAAATGGGTTGGGAGGGCTGGAGGTAAAGATGGGATTTCATTTGGTGTATTTATGTGAGAAATTTCAGTGCACTGCTGATATTTAAGGACTTCAGTAAATGCAAAAAAGGGGAAAAGGTTGGGAATGACAGACAGTGAGTTCTGCTCAGCAGGCATTGATGCTATAGTCAAAGTATAAATGGATCTAGTTCTTTTTAAATGTTAATAAGCCTTTGCACTGGAAGAGATTTCAAATGTAGTTTCTATAATATCAGGCACTGGCCTATTCTGTGGTTGCCGAGGTAGACTGGGTGTTTGAATTACTGCCAATATCAGGTGAGAACAAATCCAAAAGACATGTTTAAATGTTAATACAAAAAAAAAAAAAAAAACCCTGACATTTGGAAATTCAACAAAAAATGAGTATTTATTTCATTCACATATGTTGTATAACTAGTATTATTTTGATATAGAATTTCCATCCATCATGACAATAGTTATCTTAGTGATAGAAAATGCATGAAAGATGAGCACAAACATGAACTAAAGTAAGTAGGAACTCTATTCTCTAGCATTTAGAGAAAAGGATTTTCTAAGTCTGAAACTATGACATCCCAGGGTTTGGATCTCAAATCTTCACACTGCCTTCCCTAGCTTCCTAGGCAGAAGAAGTCATGGCAACGAAGTGACATGTGATAAGATGGAGTGGTATTAATTTGGATCTAACAAAAATAACATGATATATGTCTTGGCTTCTAAGGAAAAAATCAAATCTATCTTAGGCAGAGTTTCATATTGGAATTACAACAACATAAAGTCAACTCAATATGCCTTTACTCTGTATATGCTGAGATCCAGAAGCCAAGGTCATCCAGGCCAAAAAATGGTCCTTATCCAGTCATCTGAGAAAAAGGGAAACAAACAGCCATTGGAGAGAAATTGACTGCAAGAATCTGAGCCCTCTGACTCCAATGCTGGGCAGCAGCCCTGATCATTTACCCTAAGACCTTCTTAAGAGAGCAATCCTCAGGCTCAGACTATAATTTGAGGTATAGAAAACAACTCCCAGCATGGACAATTCAACTGTCAAGAAACAGAAGACAGACCCATTAGGTGAGAAAAAAATGCAAAGGTCAGAAAGTGTAAATGACAGGATTATAATAAATGTATAAATTCAATGAAATACAACTAATAATGGGTTTTGAAAACAAAATAACATTCTAAAGTTCATCTCAAAAATATGTATGATACCACAGTTTAAAAGAAATTGAGAAAGGAACCTGTCCTACCTACTACTAAAACAAATTATATAAAATCTAACTATTAGAGGATGCCTGGGTGGCCCAGTCGGTTAAACATCTGCCTTTGGCTCAGGTCATGATCCTGGCATCCCAGGATCAAGTCCCACATCAGGATCCCTACTCAGTGGGGAGACTGTTTCTCCCTCTGACCTTCCCCTTCTCATATCTCTCTCTTTCTCACTCTCTCTCAATAAATAAAATCTTTAAAAAAATAATAATTAGAAACAATACAGAACAGGAATGGGACAATATGGAGAAAGGGATTGTTGCATCGATGTAATTTTTCATTTTGTGTTCCAGAAGAAACTGTAAAAAGGAAGAGGATTAGACTAAGCTTTTTCTCAACCAAATCCAGACCCAGATATGATATCATATGGCTTACATTATCTCATGTTATCTAAGGCCAAATATATCGGGATCTTCTAAAATTGGACAGTTATTTTCTGGGAGACCATTTCATTGTACCCTTACAGCCAAAGGACTCAAAGATCAGGATGTCCTTAGGAGGTAGTAGAGAGACCTATTCTCCATTACTGGGGAAGAGACATATCGTAGGGCAGGTAATGAAGACTAGAAAACTCTTTGCAAGCTGAAAGTGAGGGGATTACCTTTCTCTGGACCTATGGCAGGTTGGCATGGATTTCTACTGGACTCAGAATTTTGAAAATCAACCTGGAAATATTCCATAAGGTAGGTCCAGAAATGTTACTACATCTGTCAAGGCTGCCCCATAAAGGAAATATGTAAATTGGGGCTTGAACCAGAGAGTTCTGAGAAGGGCCACATCAAATACCAGTTTTATATATGTCATGCTTCCCTTTGGCTTCAGTCAAACCAAAAAGACTCAATAAAAATTATAGCCTGAGAATATTTGCAAGAATGTGCAAAACAGTGTTTTCTGTAACGGTACAGGCTGGAAGCAATCCAAATGTCCATCAGCAGGAAAATGAATGAATAAACTGGCATATATTCATACAATGACATGCCATACATTAAAAGAAAACTGCATTGTTAAGGGATAGGCGTTTAAGAGGTAAAACTGTCAAGACAAGCAAAGAAATGATAAACTAGTGATTAACTCTGGAGAAAAGAAAAGACACACAATAGGGACATACACAAAGTGAATGTCAACATTATTGGTATAT
Source organism: Spilogale gracilis (assembly GCA_004023965.1). Taxonomy (NCBI): domain Eukaryota; kingdom Metazoa; phylum Chordata; class Mammalia; order Carnivora; family Mephitidae; genus Spilogale; species Spilogale gracilis. The sequence goes on along the minus strand of PITA01019311.1, from coordinate 22,818 downwards.
TTTTGTTTCTTAAACTGTCTGGTGGGTACTCTGACATCCGTATTATTATCCTTTATACCAAGGGTTGGCCAACTATATAGCCCACCTATCAAACCTGGCCAGAAGTATCCTTATGCATGGCCCTTGAACTAAAAATCATTTTTACATATTTAAAGCTTCATTAAGAAGCAGAAGGAAGGGGCACCTGGTTGGCTCAGTTGGTTAAGCGACTGCCTTCGACTCAGGTCACAATTCTGGAGTCCCAGGTTCAGGCTCCCTGCTGGGCGGGAAGCCTGCTTCTCCCTCTCTCACTTCCCCTGCTTGTGTTCCCTCTACAGCTGTGTTTCTCTCTGTCAAATAAATAAATAAAATCTTAAAAAAAATTGTTTTTAAAAAGCAGGAGAAGAGGGGGAAAGAAGGAGGAAACTAGGCGACAGTGGTATATGTGGCCTGGAAAATCTAAAATATTCATTACCCAAAGCCTTGTAGAGAAACATTTACTGACCTCTGATTTATAACATACTTACATCTTATATATGGTTTTATATATTTTTTATATTCCTCCCTGTATGATTTGACTTACATATCTTGTGAAATGCTTCCCACAATAAGCTCAATTAGCATCTATCACAGATACAAAAAAAGGAAGTTTTCTATTTTGAAAATATATTTTATAATATACCTTTTTAAAGATTTTATTTTATTTATTTGACAGAGAAAGAGAGATCACAGGTAGGTAGAGAGGCAGACAGAGAGAGAGGAGGAAGCAGACTCTCTGCCAAGCAGAGAGCCCGATGCGGGCCTGTATCCCAGGACCCTGAGATCATGACCTGAGCCGAAGGCAGAGGCTTTAACCCACTGAGCCACCCAGGCACCCTATAATATACTTTTTAAAGAGACTATACATCAAGTCTCTTGTGCACTGCAGGAAACTGAAGGAAAGTTCTGGTACCCATGTAACAGAGTTATCTGAGAATATTTACTCAAGGCAATCACATGAAATAATAGGTTGCCTTTGTCTTCCCCTACCAGCTGCACACAGCGACTCTGAGAAAGATGACCTACATTCCATAGGATGGCTCAAAGGCTACACGCCAGGTGTGAGGCCATAATCATTGGAAAGAAAAGTTGTCCCCATGGTAATTGAGTTCCTTTTCTCTTCAGAGGAAGAAGTTTAAAAGGAATTGACAAGGAAAGGGAGTCAGGACAATGAAGGGGACTGAGGGATTGAGGACAACGAAAGTCAAGATGCCACCTCCTCTTGAAGCTTCCAGCTCTCCTAGGATTTGTCTGCCGGGTCCACATCAAAGTTGGGTGGTTCCCAAGGGCAGATGAGCAACCATTTTGTTTTTCATTTGCTTCTCATTTGTTCCCCCACAGATAATGAAGATACTGGGTTGGGTGAAGTGCAAGAAAACGATGGGGGAGCAGTGAAGAGTGCCCAAGGAAGACCCTGGAATAGATGCTTCCCTACACTCATGCCCCGCCCCCAGCTCAAGCAAAGATTCCTACATCCTCATACCTACAGGACCAAAGTGACCCAGCAGAGTTTGCTGAGAGCTTGAAGAATAAATTAGCTACCACAGCTATCGCCATTCACAAGTCATCTGGCAAAGTGAGAAGATTCCAGAAGCAAAAGTCAGTCAGGAGAAGTCTAGTCTTCCTTGGCTCACCAGCATGTGCAGGAAGCAGTGGGTACAGTCAGGACCCTTGATGGGTCTCCCCTTACAGCTAACAGTGGGAGGTAACTTGGGTAGGCAGAGGGCAGCATGAAAGCCCTGGGCTCTTGAAAAATGGATACTAATGGGTAAGAAATGAATGAAAAAGAGGGACAAAAAAACTACTTCGCCAAAAACTTCACCCATGTATTTTCTGTGTATGTAGTTTCTGACTCGCAGATGCTTATCTGCTTAATAATAATAAACAACCTGGGGCACCTGGGTGGCTCAGTCATTAAGCATCTACCTTCAGCTCAGGTCATGATCCCAGAGTCCCGGCATCAAGCCCCGGCATCAAGCCCCGCCAAGCAGGGAGCCTGCTTCTCCCTCTCTGACTCCCCCTGCTTGTGTTCCCTCTCTAGCTATGTTTCCCTCTGTCAAATAAATAAATAAAATATTTAAAAAAATAATAAACCTAATAATAGCCAACTATTAATAATAAACTACCCCCCCGAAAAAGAATTAGACAAGCATCACTATAAGTAAGGGGTTGCTCTTATGCTCTCTCCTTCTCAACATGCCAACTCCCTCTCCAAATATTAGTTTTATTTAGACTGACCACAGGATTTATTTGGAAGTTTTTTTTGAGAGCAAAGAATGTGCTATTAAGGGGTGCCAGAGTGGGGTGCCTGGGTGGCTCAGTTGGTTAAGCGACTGCCTTCGACTCGGGTCATGATCCCAGAGACCCAGGATCAAGTCGTACATCGGGCTCCCTGCTCGGCTGGAAGCCAGCTTCTCCCTCTCTCACTCCCCCTGCCTGTGTTCCCTCTCTGGCTGTTTCTCTCTGTCTTAAAAAAAAAAAAAAAAAAAAAAAAGGAGGGAGGGGGTGCCAGGGTGGCTCTGTCTGTAAGCATCTACCTTGAGCTCAGGTTAGGATCTCAGGATCCTGCGATTGAGCCCTGAGACAGGCTCCCTGCAAGGAGCCTGCTTCTCCCTCTGCAACCCCCCTCACACCGGCTCATGCTCGCTCGCACCCTCTCTCTCTCTCTCTTGCTCTCAAATAAGTAAAATCTTTTTTTTTTTTAAGAATGTGCTTTTAATAATTTTGACAGAACCAGGTGTAGCCAGGAAGGCATGGTTAGCCTAGTCATACCTGAGCCCCCTCCACTTGAATGCACAGAGGCTTTGTAACAAGAAAAGGTGTCATGAAGGAGTGCCAGGATGCCAGGTGCTTTACCTATGCGGAGGTATTTAATCCTGAGGACCACCCGATAAAGTAGGCATTATTGTCACAATGTTACAGAAGAGGAATCTGAAACTCAGGCAGGTTAAGTAACTTGCCTAAGGTCACACCATTAACAAGGAAAGCCTGCAGCAAACAAGAGAAGCTTTCATCAAGTCTTTAATATATGTTAAGTCTTTCGCTAGCTGTTTCCACATTTGATGTGTCATGTTCCTTCTTAACCTTTGAGAAAGGGATAAGGATATCTTTTTTACACATGAGGAAATAGCATTTCAGGGGAGTTATTCAAGTTCAACCAATTTAGAAAGTGTGTAAGTCCAAGTTAAACCTAGGGCTCTCTGAATCCAATATATGGGGGTCTTCCGCTCCGCATGCCATCTTTCCAGGAGTTGACAGGGGAAGTGCTGAGTCCTTAGTCACTGAAGCCCATTTAGGTGAAAATAGAGTGATGGGACAGGCAACGGTGATGTCCACCTGTTTATTATTTTTATTATTAGAACTTTGCATCTGTCATTAGATACATTTTTGAGAGTCCAAGGGGGGGAAAAACTGCTGAATTATCAGCAACCACAAGTGAAGCATAAACCTGTAGCTCTCAGCACTAGGACAAATCCCACTAAGATGCTACCAAAATTAGAGAGGATTTGTGTTTGTGTGCAGTGCTCCCAGATGGCCTCCTGCATGGCACACAGCGCACAGAATGTGCTCATCCTTACTGACACGAAACCGAGTCTTTCAAATGACTTACAAGGGACCAAGGCAACTACACCCAGCACCTCTTCTTATTAGTCATATGACTACAAATCCTCTTTGAATATCAAGTAGGTGAGCAGTGTGCATTCATGCCATCGAAACCTGTGGGTTGCCAGAAGGGATTGGAAGTGGTGAGTAAGTGAGCAGAAGCGGCAGAACGGTGCTTCTGCCTGCCTTCCAAGGCGACCTGAGGGCAGATGTAATTGAGGTTCTGATCTAGCTCATCGCTCTATGCATTAAGGTCAAATCAAGTGTACTACAGAAGCCTGCTGCAACAGGTGAAGGGTCCTAAAAGAAAGACCAGAAAAAAAAAAGATCTAATAAAAAGTCATTTCATGAGAGAAAATAAAGATTTCCAGGGCAGCCATGAAGATGGAGAACTGTCTCTGAAAATCAGTTCATCCTAAGTCTGTTGGATCACCTCCTGGAACATGAGAAAGGAGGCAAAGGACTGTAGGCTTCCGTATTGGGAGAGCTGGATCCACAGCCTAATTCCGCCATTGACCAGCCTCCATCACTCTGGGTCCATCTATTTATCTTCTCTGAGCCTCAGGTACTTCCCTTGAAAAAATATGATCCTAATACCAACTTCCAAACACCATCTATACGAGTGCCCGGGGAAGAGGCAGAACCACAGAGGAGAGCCACGCTGAAAGTGAGTTTCCTTCACCTTCTCTAAATGTGTGACCTTCTGTAAGTCACTTGGTCTCTTTCAGTTTCCTCACTTCCACAATGCGAATGGTAAAATCTCTCATAAGCATGAAATAAGAAAACACCTGTAAAGTAGATCCCACAGTTCCCAGCACAAGGCAAGCCCTCAGTAAATAGTAGTACATGTCCCCAAAGCACTGTTTTTCAATGCAGACTTTCTTTTTCTTCAGCTGCACCATTTGATTTCACGTAGGAATTAAAACAAGAAGGCTGTCACCTAACGGCAAAAGAACACAATGGTGTCGGCCCGGTTTTAGCCAGCATACTATCTGAACCAATCCAGAACCTGCAGCCTTCGCACCAACCCCGGGACCCCAGTCTACTCCTACCACCCAACGGAAGCCCCATGACCCACCACCTGCTGAGGCTTATTATCCCAGAGACACTGATTCGCCATGCCAGGCCTTGCTAGCAGGTTTCTAGTCACTCATTTCATGCTTCTTGTGGCAAATTATATTTGATTTTCCATTTTAAATCCAGGGCTTTCTAAAGTAAAACCTCAGTGTAATCATGGTGCCAAAGCAGCAGCACACGCAGTTTTGACAGGATGGACTTTTCTTGTTTGTCATGAAGAGTCTCTCTCTGCACATAGCCACACCCAAACCCCGCCTCCCACTCCCCCATGCACTAGCCTGGAACGCTAGAAGGTCGGCTCCTTGATACTACCTGAATGCACAGGCAAGCCACAGCACTGGGAGGGTAGATGGAGAAGTGGAGGGTCGCTGTCCTCCTGAAAGTCATGGACGTCTTACTTAGGCTTGGTTCAGTGAGCATGAAACGAGTTAAGTTAGAAATGGGAAGAAAAGATATATCTCAGCAATAAAGTTTTCATCTTATTTAATCAAACATATATTTGCATATTTCTTTGGCAAAGACATCAGGTTCTCCAGTTGATGAGCCAAAGCAAAATCTGCCCAAAAAAATTGTTTTGGTTCTCCCTCCTGAATAAGAAACATTTAATGCCATTTTTTCAGCGTGAACCCTTGGTGGCGGTTAGAGGCATTTTCAAACCCATTTGGGTGTCTTTTTGGTTATTCAATTCCAGAAACAAAATCTGGGATTTAGAGTATTTAGAAGAAGGATACTCAATTTTAATAGTGTGATCAATTGCGTGCAACTTTGAAAAGCTTGGTCAACTCTGTTTGAGAGGGTAATCTAAAAGTAGTTACCTTTGGCCCCAGACTACAGCCCTATACTTATATTTGAATGAGGATTTTGGACCTGTATCATAGAGAGTACTTGATGGTTTTAGCATTTTGGCACTGGAAACCCTAAAATAAGTCTACAAATTAGGTAATTATTTAAGCTTAACTCCTTTCAAGCATTCTTCACGATACTTCTTCACATAAATGTTGTCATACAGATTAATACATAATCTCCTCCCTTAATACCTTCCAGTTGGAAAGCAAACTGACGACTGAACAAGCCAAACTGAATTCTGATGCTGAACACTTTAGAACTGCTAAAAATACAGAACCCTAAAATAATTCAACTTACCATTGGAGATACACAAATTACATATTAAAAGTTACACTGTAGCAGATTCACTCTGTAGAAAGGCTCACTTGTATGGAAAGCAGGCATTTATAAATAGATGACACAGGTCCCCATGCCAAAAATCTGAAGAAGAGTTTGCCCCTAATGACAGTAACTAAGGGAATAAATTATGTGATTCATCCTCAAAAGAGCAGGGCAGGGACTTCTCCATATAGATCTTTTGGAATCTCCCTACTGGCCACTAATTTCAGAAGCTCCTCTCTTCCTCACATCATCTGGGATCCCTGGGCCATGATCATGTTTATGGGTTGGGAGGAAGAAACACTGCAGGTAAGCCCAACCTTAGGCTTTGAGAGACAACCCCAGGAAAGGAAAGAAAGTGGAGATGAAGATGGAAAGTCCAGAAACTACCCAGATGTAAGCAGCACCACTGAATGCCCCTCTTGCCCCAAGGTCCCTATGACTAGGGGAGATCTGTCTCATTTACCAGAAGAGCCATGACTGTGCTCAGCCAGCTCATCTTATATACTTATCTTGAGTCTTTGTGGTCTTTATTCACAGCTGAACTAATATTTATCCCTGGACTTCCTTTTCTAAGCTCTATTTTTCCCTCAAGGTCCTCCTTTGGCCAAAAATCCATGCTAAGTGTCACTATCTATTTTTTGGTTTATATTGGCTACTTTCCCAAATGTTTTTTAGCTCAAAATAACCATATTATTACCATTTTATTTTAACCCTGTAGACTAACTTCAAGGCTTAATATGTTAACTATTACCTTCATTGTTCTCTGGTATATAGTACTTCATCAGAGTGTTTTCCCAGCTGAACAATATTAGTAAAGTCAGGTATTTGGTTCTGGAATTTTAATCTTCTGATTTCTACCATTTGTCTTGACATAAATTTAGTTTTAGTTCAAATTATATAATAGGCACTGGAAGCAATTACTTTAAGATATATGAAGCCAACAAAAATTCCATCTCCAAAAACTATCACACATCTGCATCTTTAACCCACTGATCATGGATTCTGACTTATGTTGGCCAGGAAGGAAAGGAGGCTTTAGCTCAGGGGAGCCAAGAATATTGTCATATTCCTGGAGCCAGAGATTCACTTACAGAAGTACAAGTCATGGTATGAGTTCCCTGAAACTATGTAATCTCTCTCAACAGGAATAATCCATAGAGAAACAGAGAGGGTACAGGGTAACAGGAATTTTAAAAGGCACAGTAACATGACCTGGAAATTAAAGGCACCAGAAGTCCAAGGAATTGTATAATAACCAAAACCCCCCTTGTGAAATATCTGCTCTATGCCAGCAGTTTACCCGTGATTGCAATGATGATGACAAGGATAATAATAATAAATGGTCATCTAGTGCTCCCTAAAGGCAGACTTTGTTCTAAGTTCTTCACATATCTTAACAAAGGGAATCTTCACAACAATCCCCTGAGCTGTACACTGTCAACACATTCTATAGATGAAGAGAATCAGAGAGGTGGAGTCATGAATGCTGGTTCAGGTATGAGTTCCACACTATCTTCATATGATAAAACCTCCCAAGTTGCAGCCTAATACACAGTGTGGTACTAGAAACCCAAAGGACTTAAGTGACACATCAGGACTGTCAAACAAGAATGAGTGAGAGTAAGAAAAAAAGCAAAAACTAACAAAACTCGTCCTCAGGAGATATTTCAAAGAAATGGAGGAAACCAACTTTATAGGAGACGGTCAAAACTATCATCAAAGGGAAGAATGTATGTCTCAGGGAGTGAAAATAGTAGAGACTTATAAATGACTTTAAAATATATATTTTAGGAACTTAAAAGAGATGAGATATGTAGGATGGAGAACAAGACATTATGAAAGAAGAGAGATAGGAATCAAATATCAGTAGGTATGAAAAATACATCAGTTAGAAATTCAGAAAATGAAAAGAACAGCCAATGGAAAACAACTGTATTAAATGACACAACACATACACAGTATATGATAAGATCAACATAACTGACAAAAAATTATGAAGTTGGAAGATACTCCTACTAAATTTACGTATAATGTAGTACAAAATGGTAATAAACTGAAATATGTGAAAGACAAGCTGTTGTAGTGCAAGGAGATGCCAACAAACTATAGACTGAAGAACAAGCAAAAGCAGTATTTGAAGAAATAATGGCAAAGACTTTTTAGGAAAAAATTAAGAACACGAATCCCAAGATTCAAGGAATGCCAAGGCATCCCTAAGTTAATTAAAAATAAAACAAAGCGAAACAAAACAAAAAATAAAGAATGCATTTATCCTGTGGCCAAGCAATCCCACTACTAGAAATTTATCCTTAGGATACATTTCAATAAACCAACAACATACGCATAAGTTTATTCATGGTAGCCTTTTGCCATACCCAAATATTAGAAACAAACTCACTGCCCATCCACAGGAGACTAATTGAATAAACTAAAGTTCATCCACAAAATAAAATACTAGACAGCTGTTTTTTTAAAAAATTGATAATTCTCAGGGCGCCTGGGTGGCTCAGTTGGTTGAGCGACTGCCTTCGGCTCAGGTCATGATCCCGGAGACCGGGGATCGAGCCCCACATCGGGCTCCCTGCTCGGCAGGAAGCCTGCTTCTCCCTCTCTCACTCCCCCTGCTTGTGTTCCCTCTCTCGCTGTGTTTCTCTCTGTCAAATAAATAAATAAAATCTTTTTAAAAAACTTGATAATTCTCTCTATGCACTGATATGAGTGATTTACAGGATGTGTTGTTAAGCAAAAAAAGCACAGGAGGGTACAAAGAGTACTCTTTTTTTAAAAGAGTACATATTTTTTGTGCTAGAAAGATTTAAAAAATGTATACACTCATATTTACTTCTGCAAAAAGAAATACAAGACAGAAAAAAACAACACTAAAAGCAAAAAGATGACCTAGAGAGGGTTCCCAAGAACAAGGTGAGAGCATCAGGGCAGGGAATAAAACATCTCAGAGCATATAGTGAGGAAGAAAAATGAATACAGAAAGAAATACTGGGATGAAAAAAACAATAAAGGCTAAGTAACTTAGTTTGAAAATGTTGGCAAATCTATTAACTAGGAAGTGTTACTTTAAAAAGCTATTATTATTACACAATGTTGACTGAAAAACATTGGAAATAGAATTCTGTGATGACAAAATTTTGAAATGCTAAGTTCTTTGTCTTATTTCTGCAGAGGGAAATAGATGCTGAGTGCCTTTTGCCATTATTTAAACAATGTAAATATATATATTAGAAATGTAATGATAATCACTAAGAAAAAGAGAATCTATATATTCCAATACAATAGTAAAAGCGTCAACAAAACTTGCCAATCAAAAAAAGGAAGAGAAATGAAAAGCTAAATGAAACAGAAGCCATATAAAATGATAAAATACATCAGAAATTTTAAAATGTAAATTGATTAAAATCAGATTTAGAAGTTTAACCAAATAAATAAACAATAGTTGAAAATGAAGGAAAACAAGAAAATAGCTCAAATAATGGCTGTGCATCATTATTAGCAACAGATTAAATAGACTTTTAGGAGAAAATATACATATATTAAATAAAATATAGAATTCAAACCCCTTTCACCCTTTCCTGATTGTCCATTCACTTCCCTTTCTCAACAGAAAAAAACTTCAAGTGATATTTTTTAAAGATTTTATTTATTTGACAGAGAGACAGAGGTAGGGAGAAAGATCACAAGTGGGAAGGAGAGGAAGAAGCAGGCTCCCCACTAAACAGGGAGCCCGATGTGGGACTCCTTTGATCCCAGGACACTGGGATCATGACCCAAGTCGAAGGCAGATGCTCAACCAACTGAGCCACCCAGGTGTCCCAAGTGGTATTTCTTACAGGTTAGTTGCAATGTGGTCTATGAAACCGTATCAGTGAACTTTTTTATATTCTGTTATCTTAAAATCCATTGTCCTCTCTTGCAATTTGAATAGAACTTTTACCAATGCGTGACTTTGTAACATCTTGTATTAGTTATCTGGAAAATCTTGACATTATTCATTATAAAGTATCAAAAGAGCACATCCATTAATATACTACCATCTCAGTGGAAATTCTTGAGTATTAGAAAAACTCACCATGGTGGATACTCATGTTGCAAAATTCTCATTTTCGCTAGAAAGCTCCATGTTTATCATTGGCAACAAATGCAGTCAGTTGTTTCCCTTGAAGAGAAAGGCATATTTGTTCACTTTGAGAAAATGTTAGCCAAATGTAAGTCTGAATACCATAATGTGCCTGTCAATGGTACTTTTCAAGTAAAAATGGCATTCAATTAAAGAAAAAAAAAAACTACAATTCATCTTGTAACAAGTACTTTTTCTTGAGACACAACTCTATTTCAGCACTAGAGTACTTAATGCAAACTTGCCATTTTGTCACACAGAATATAAAAAAGACACATGTCCAAGGGTCAATATTTAATCAATTGAATCTTTTTTTTTTTTTTTTTTTTTTACTGCTTCTTCAAGGGCATTCTTAAGTAAAACGGGTAATTTTTTTTAACTGGCAGTCTGTGGCTGAGAGGGTATCATGCCTCTTATGGCCCAGCCACTGTGAGGACTCAGGCTCCCTACCGATGTCACCCACCATTGCTTCTGCACCATCAGTGCAAACATCGACACAGACAACACTGAGTAACGACTAGAATACTGAATTCCCACCAAGTGTTATTATAAAAATAATGATGACCTCTTGGAACCAGGGAACCAATTCCAGGAGCCCACAGAGCATACATTGAGAACCAGTACAGTGTGCATTTGCACTTCTCACTGGTTTGGCTTATAGACAAGTTCCAGAAGCAGGAAATTGAAGCCTTTCCTGGGATGAAGCCCCATCTCCTCATTCACAGATACCTATCCTGAGTTCTCTGCATACTTCCTGGTACCTGCCAACCACAGGACCGTGGAGCAGTGTCTCTGTGGGCTACTGTGTTACAGGACAAGGCACACACTTGGAGAAGAGAGTCTCAACACATATACATTGACAAAGGAATCAACACAGTGTGGTTTCCACACACCTGATTTACATAGATATTGCACATAACTCCATTTGGTTGAGCTTTTTGTCTTTAGCATTATTTCGATTTTTTTTTTCCTGATCTTACCCCCACCTCTTGAGAGGCCAATAAGTGGTGGATGTCTTGGTGGATCTGTCCACCCACGGATAAATACAACGCACTCGTGCTCTCAGAAAGGGCCTCGCAGTGTAGCAGAGGAATGTACCACTGAGGCAAAAGTGACTGGAAGAAAGAGAGAGGAAAATGTAAAATAGGTTAAAGAATGAAAATGTAATTGGATGGGTTTTCTTTCAAATAGTTCACTGAGTTTTTCTTAATTACTTGCTACCAAAATTCTGAATGTATGGACTGAATTTCTGTGTCCCTCCCTCCAACTTCATATGTTGAAATCTTAACCCCCAATGTGATAAAGTTAGGAGGGGGAAAGATAATTAGGTCATGAGGGTAGAGCCCTCACAAATGGGCTTAGTGCCCTAATAAGAAAAGACATGAGTTGCTCCCCCATGGGAGGATCCAACCAGAAGTCAACAGGCTGCGGCCTGGGCAAGAGGGAGAGTGTTGTCACCAGCACCTGCTCTTGGGCTTCCTGTCTCCAGAGCTGTGAGAAATCAAATTCATTGTTAATAAGCCACCAGGTCTGTGGTAAATAATGTTACAGCAGTCCAAACTGACTAAGTTACTAATTTCATTAAGAGAGTTCATCAAGAAAGTCATCAAGAGGGGCACCTGGGTGGCTCAGTTCATGATCCCAGAGTCTCAAGATGGAGCCCCGCATCTGGCTCCCTGCTCAGCGGGAAGCCTGCTTTTCCCTCTCTCACTCCCCCTGCTTGTGTTCCCTCTCTAGCTGTGTCTCTATCAAATAAATAAAATCTTTAAAAAAAAAAAAAAAGAAAAGTCATCAAGTAGACATTTTTTTTTTTTAGTCAACTAGATATAGAAGTAATTTTTCCAAGAAGGCTACTTAATCTATCTGCCCCACCCTTAATTCTCTCCCAGAATATGAGAGACCAGAGTGAGCTGATTGCTCAGACTCACAGATGTGCAGGGTTTAACCTCTTCACTGCCCCAACAAGACTGTCACACTGTCACTGTTCCGCCCACAATCTGTACTCTCCTCAGAGACCAGAGTGTTGGCAGTTTTTTAAATGGTTGATGTTGCATAATAAACACTATGCAAAAGTGTGAGTCGCCAGTGCTGCCTGTTTGCCACACTCCAGAGGTTACACTTCATGAAGTTCGCGCCAGAACGTTCTGCTTTCACTGAGCGGGAAGAGCAGATAGGGTCTGTTCCCCATCAAGTATCTGGAAATAATAAGGTTTGCAGAAAGTGAAACTTCTCCAGTTGGCAATTTGTGCTTAGAAATGAGATCCTGACCCACAGACATTTGTTAAATTTACTTTTAAACTCTTTATTTTTTAAAGTTTTTCCTCTCATGCTTGTAGAGAGTTGTCTCATTTGATGTATCACTAGCCTTCTCCCTGGCTTTTTTTTTTTTTTTAATCAAGGGTCTGTGTTTTACTTTGTCTTCCAAATAAACACTGTCATGGCCATAGCCTTTGCTGAGAACCCTCCCAGCCCAACAGGAACTATTGGCTCTTTCAGGTGAATCTGATCAAGCCCATCTTCTGTCAGCGTCTCTGTTCTGAGCTTGACTCCTCAATTAAAGGAAAAGCATGCTTCTGCAGGCCTGGGCTGAAGCCAGCTTCCTCCCTTGAGCAGTTTCAGCCCAGATGTTGGAGAACATTTGCAAATGATGCTAGATCTATTTCTCTCTTTGGATTCATCTCCAGGCATTCCAAATCTGCTTCCCTTCCTGGCTGCTTCCTCCCTGGCCCCGAGGAACCACTGACATTTACCCGGGGCTTGCACCCACCGTAGCAGGCAGAATAAACGACAGACTTGTGGCCAGCCAGGCATTGGACAACGCACTTAACAAGCATCACTCTATCTAATCTGCAAAATTCTGTTGGGTTTTTCTCTTTTTCTTTTGCCCATCAAGAAGGTGAACTATGCATTTCCTAAATGGAATTTTGCCTCATGATTCTTTGCTCAGGCTACACCGAAACGCATGATACCATCATTCCATTTCCTATTTCTTAAGGAGACTAGTGATGGTCAGAAACCATCTCAATGCTTATGGTGATACCTCCATCTTTTGCCATCACCTCAACTAACTCAACGTTTTTATAAAATTTAGCCTCTTGGACATCACTGACTCTTTTTAGAGCACTCAGCTCAGTGTTGAAGGAAACAGCACTCTACTTTGTTGTCACCAACCTCCTATTTCAATGCTTTGCATAAAGGTAAATTAAAATGTACATTTGCAGCAGAAGTGCAAGTGACATAAATAGGCTCATGAAGAGCCCAGCTGACTCCTGGTGAAATAGACTTCAAATGGCCGGCACAGGAGTGTGGAGTGTAGCCTCAAGCCTCAGTAGGAGTATTTCAGAAAACAGAGGTTATCGGTTTTACTGCTAATTGATGGTACTTCAATTTAATATAGTCAGGAAGGTCAAGGGAGGTTTTCTGGGAAATGAGACTTGAGATCAGAAGGCTTAGGAATCAGCTAGGTGATGAGGAGAAAAGTAATGCAGAAGGGAGGCAACAACATGTAAAAAGAGCAAACAAAGCAATTTCAAGGGAATAAAATTATCACTAAAGATAATGAAAAGTGTCATTAGTCAAAAGGGATATCCCCAAAATAAATACTGGGGCTGCTAATGGGTATTTGACAGGTCAAAGGGGAGAACTTTCCAGATTTCCCCTTGGTGATTTCTAGAATTTCTCAACAAAGCAGTAACGTCAAATGCTTTGAAGAAAGACACCTGAGAAGAACCAGCTCAGGGGATCAGACTTCCAGGACAGGGTGAGAGGTGTGAGATTATGGGGATGGAGAATCACCAGGTATGTCGATGGACCAGTCATGGCCCCGGGCTCTGTTAAACAGCAGCCATATGACATTTGGGAAATCATCACTTTCTCAACTGACTGTGATCCCCATCCTGGTCCTGGGTCAGATACCTGACTCCACACTTTGTTAGTATAGAACCTTTGGCAAATTACACAACTAAGCTGAGCCCAGTTTTTCTGTTTGAACACACAGGGATAACAATGGCTTCCACATAGAACTGTAGGGACCAAATGAGCTAATAAATGAAGAGTGCTTATTATCTATAGCAGATGCTGCTGGTGCTGCTGCCATATCCCTCAGAGCTACAAGTGTTCCCTGAAGGATTTCCAATTTACTGCATTTTATGCCCCAGAACTTTTTTTCAACATCTCAGAAAGTCACTTTGCCTCTGCAAAATTGACATTACCCTGCCTTGCACGGTGGCCCTTAGATAATGACTCTAGAGTTGAGCATAAGGGTTCCAGCTTCTTCACTCTTAAAATAATTCTGAGGTCTGGGTTTTACTCTTTTCCCAGAGGATTAAGTGCCACCCACTTTGTACTTCTAGAGTAAATGACTTACGTGTCAATCTCTATCTCATGGTCTGCCTCTGAGAGAATTCAAACTAAGACATCATACATGGGGCACCTGGGTGGCTCAGTTGGTTGAGCGACTACTTTCAGCTCAGGTCATGATCCGGAGATCCGGGATCGAGCCCCACATCGGGCTCCCTGCTCGGCAGGAAACCTGCTTCTCCCTCTCTCACTCCCCCTGCTTGTGTTCCCTCTCTGGCTGTGTTTCTGTCAAATAAATAAAATCTTTAAAAAAAAGAAGACATTGTACATGTATCACATAGTAAGCACTCAATAAATATTTGACTAATTAGTGATTTATGCTGAGAACAATTATACCTAAAAATGACAGTAAGTTTTCCAGGGGAACTCTAATGACTATCCAGTTTCTAGGAAAACTCTAAAGATTAGTCTTGCATAAAACTTGGAAGAGTAAGGACTCATCATTTTTTACTGATACAAAAAAAATGGGAGAGTACCTAGATGGGCAAAGTGACAGGTAGCTAGATTCAAAGAAAATGTCATCTGGACTGTTCAGAAAGCCAAGCAAAGAACTGAAGACAGCAGCAGATGTTATATATAAATTATCTGAAGGAGCTTAAAAAAGCTACAAAAAATCGAAGGCTGATACTTCCCTCGTGACACAAGCCCAGCCTCCTGTTTGTACTCCAGACTTTGGAGGAATAGGCCTCTCCTTCCATTCTCCAGTACTTCGGGATGGTCAACCATATGAAGACGGGGACATATAAAGTAGGTTTACATAGAGAATTAGGGCCACTCATTGAAGTGAGCAGGCCTAGGCATGGCTTGGCTAATCATTAAAGAGGCAGCCAAGGGTTTCTGAGGGTTTTCAGACTTATGGGCAGTTTAACATTATGGTCACAACTTGCCTCCGTGGTAATGTCAAGCCTACCTTTTGGGGATGGACATGAATGTTGGCAATGGTAGCAAACTCCAGCCAATAAGGACATAACACAAAAGGGGAATTACCCATTCTAGCCATGAGCCACATGACTCATTTTGCTCCAGGGCCCTCACTGTGGACCTCAAGCTAAGGACCACAATCATTTCTAGTCTAATGAAAAATCTACTTTCATTATTAACCAGTACTACCTTAATAATAAAAATCTTTTCAGGGGTGCCTGGGTGGCTCAGAGGGTTAAGCCTCTGCCTTCGGCTCAGGTCATGATCTCAGGGTCCTGAGATCGAGTCCCACATCGGGCTCTCTGCTCAGCAGTAAGCCTGCTTCCCCCTCTCTCTCTGCCTGCCTCTCTGCCTATTTGTGATCTTTCTCTCTGTCAAATAAATAAATAAAATCTTTAAAAAAAAATCTTTTCAGAAAACTTTGGCCAGCAGTATTCAGATGGAAAACACTGCGCTATCCAGTAGAATATATTTCCCAGGGTTTTGTGCACATTCAAGCCAAGATAAAAATTAATGTTGATTTTAACTGGCTCTTCAAAAATGATTTTTATCATTTATTATGTGGCACTCACTGGGTGGACTATTATGTGTATCAGTTTATTTAGCCTCATAACTACCCTCTGATGGTAGTTGTAGCTGCATAGCCACTTTAAAATTTAGTTCTTGGGGCGCTTGGGTGGCTCAGTTGGTTGGGCGACTGCCTTCGGCTCAGGTCATGATCCCGGAGACCCGGGATCGAGTCCCACATCGGGCTCCCTGCTCGGCGGGAGGCCTGCTTCTCCCTCTCTCGCTCCCCCTGCTTGTGTTCCCTCTCTGGCTGTGTTTCTCTCTGTCGAATAAATAAAATCTTTAAAAAGGAAAAAAAAAATAAAATTTAGTTCTTAACACAATAACCAGGGATCACAAGCGGGGCGAGTGAGAGAGGGAGAAGCTTCCTTGGCAGGAAGCCTGATGTGGGGCTCGATCCCGGGTCTCCGGGATCATGACCTGAGCTGAAGGCAGTCACTTAACCAACTGAGCCACCCAGGCGCCCCACAAAGGTATACTTCTTGATTGGATTTCTGACTACCTCGGAGCTGGAAATAAATTATCCCCAATTTTTGGTGAGGTATACAGACTCTAATGGACGATTTCCTTTTTAGCTATGTTTCCAATCACTAAGTAATTATTTTTTCCAATTCGACCCTAATAAAGTTTTATTTGGATCAAAATTGAATAGTCTCAGATATATGGAACTAGGTCTGGAAACTACTAGTTGCTAGCATATAAATTAAAAGATAACCCCATTGACATAATCAACCCACATAATTAAATTCAGCTTAAAATACATCAAAATGTAAGGTCATTTTCTTTAAGAAGGGAACAAAAAAATAAATGCAATACAGTTCCATTTTTCTGCAACCATTTTTCCTATACTATTTTAAAGCTGAACAAGAAAATAGTAGGTTACCTGCTTTTGCTAAAAATTTTAAATAAGCCTCAATAAAACAGAGTTCCCAATCACAAGCCTTATGAAATAAAATTTGATATAATTTTATCATATTCAGAATTTAAGCAGATTTGTCCAGCAACTCAGTTCTGAGAAACTAACAACTCCATGAAAATAGGATAAATAAATGTACATAATATCTGACCCAACAGTTTAACCTATAGGAATTTTACAGGTACTCTTTAATGTGTTCACAAAAATGCACATTCAAAAATATTTGTTGCAGCATTTTATAATAACAAATTAGGAAGAATTTAAACACTTAATAAAAAGCTTCTACATAAATCCAGTACACACACACACACACATCACACACACATAATGGAATGTCATGTAGCAATTAAAATGAACAAGGTAACATATCTGTGTACTGATATAGAATTTTCTCCAAGATATACTGTTAAGTATAAAAGAAAAGCAAGGAAATGAGCAATGTGTTTACATATTAACATTTATATTATTATTTTTCAAAAATGGTACGTATGCTGTAGTCTCTGGAAGGATACATTAAACCCAAGTAAGAGTGATTGTCTCCTGGGTGAGAAACTGAGATTGGAAGAACAATAATGAAATTTCATTTTATTTGTTTTATATCTTTAATTTTTTTTTACCTTTTACTTATATTATCTAATTAAGGGCATAATAATAATCCTGAAAATAACAAATAAAGGAACACCTATGTCTACAGAGTAGAATTTTAATTAATTTTTAAGATTTTATTTATTTATTTGACAGAGACACAGCGAGAGAGGGAACACAAGCAGGGGGAGTAAGAGAGGGAGAAGCAGGCTTCCCGCTGAGCAGGGAGCCTGATGCAGAGCTCGATCCCCAGACCCTGGGATCATAACCTGAGCCAAAGGCAGATGCTTAATGACTGAGCCACCCAGGTGCCTCTATAGAGTAGAATTTTAATATAAAGTCTGAATTACAAGCAATATTTCAAACAGAGATAAACCAGGAGTTGAAAGAATAAACACTGGTTCAACACATATATATAAGCTACAAGGCCAAACACAAGTGCATTTAAGGTTTCTCATCAGGGGCACCTAGATGGTTCAGATCTCAGGGTCCTGGGATCAATGTCCACATCGGGCTCTCTGCTCAGCAGGGAGCCTGCTTCCTCCTCTCCCTCTGCCTGCCTCTCTGCCTACTTGTGATCTCCCTCTCTGTCAAATAAATAAATAAAATATTTTAAAAAAGAAAAAAGGTATCTCATCAGGACTCAAGAAAGTTTCAGTGAAAAATTATACTTTGTCTTAGGTCAATTACATAGTTTACACCTTACCATAAAAAAAAAAAACCTTCCATCCTAACGAAAAACATAAAAAGGGCACGTGCACACACACACACACACACACACACACATCAGTGGGCCATTAGAGCAGATAAGTGTCACCTTAGTTAATAAAATGGAGGTATTTCTCCTCTATTTTGGAGAACAGAGATAACCAAGATTCTCAAATGAACATAGTTTGGTTTGAAGAACAGAGACCAAAAAAGCTAAGCACTATGTTAAGGAGAGGAACTTGCGTTTGAAATGGAAATATTAGTTTACATTTCAAAATAGATGAAATAGTTAAACAGGAAAACCTAAAAGGACAGGACTGCCATTTTAACAATGACAGAGTAGACTGTAGCCAATTAATTCTTCTGCAGAGAACAACTATAAAAGCTCAATATAAATATGAAACAAAACTAAACAGCTTTTGAGGGCATCAGTGAACAGATCGGTAGACAAGACAAAATATGCTGAGATCCCAGGAGGAAGGAAACTGCATTGAGAAAAACACAAGTTCTCAACTACTTTTCCTCCACCATGCAGACTTCTCAGTAGTAAAGATGGCGCTTCTAAGCAGAGGGCAGTGACCCAGAGTTTTAGCCTTTTTGCGGGGCTGGGGAGACAGATTATTGAAGTTCAGGGTTCCTGAAACAACCAGGAATGGAAAAGCCAAGACCTGAGAGAAAAGATTACCTCAGTGAAGTCAACACATCATTCTTGTTCCCTCAAGCCAGTGGCAAATTCCCAATCCACCATGGCGAGGGGCCAATAAACTGAGCAGCTAGGACAAGCAAGCAGGCTAAAAAGCTAACTTAGAGCCTCTTCAATACTTTCATGACGGTAGGGACATGGAAATTGGAGATCAGAAACACCATTAATAATTAAACTACCCCACATTTTCTTTCTTTTTTTTTTTTGAGATTATTTATGTATTTATTTGACAGAGAGAGAGATCACAGGTAGGCAGAGAGGCAGGCAGAGAGAGAGGAGGAAGCAGGATCCCTGCTGAGCAGAGAGCCTGAGTCAGGCCTTGATCCGAGGACCCGGAAATCATGACCTGAGCCAAAGGCAGAGGCTTTAACCCCCTGAGCCACCCAGGCGCCCAAACTACCCCACATTTTCAATTAAAAACAGTGCAGTCTAATCCCAGGAAAAAAAGAAAATCAGAAATAGACAAGTGGTCACAAAGCCTGAAACCCTGCCTCAAATTATTGTGATCCCTGATTAGAACAAGGTGATGTGTCCCTATTCTAATAGTCATTTAATTTTAATGGAAATTAAATACTCTGTAGAGAAAAATAGTATCTAGACCTTCTAAAAATTTGTTCGATAGTTTCAACAATTAACAATAACAAAAAAGGAATGTCAAAAGACAAGTCTGACTAAAAACTTTTAAATGCAGACAAGAGAATATAGAAAAAATACCTAATTCTATATCTTTTAAAGAATTTGAAGGATGCCAGGGCAGCTCAGCAGTTAAGCACCTGACTGTTGACTTTGGCTCATGATCTTAGGGTCATGAGATTGAGTCCCACATCAGCCTCCATGCTGGGCATGGAACCTGCTTAAGATTCTCTCTCTCTCCTTCTAGAAGCCCCTTCCCACAATCGTGCTCTTTCTATCTTAAAAAAAAAAAAAAATGGGGCGCCTGGGTGGCTCAGAGGGTTAAGCCTCTGCCTTCAGCTCAGGTCATGATCTCAGGGTCCTGGGATCGAGGCCCACATCGGGCTCTCTGCTCAGCAGGGAGCCTGCTTCCCCCTCTTTCTCTGCCTGCATCTCTGCCTATTTGTGATCTCTCTCTATCAAATAATAAAAATAAAATCTTAAAAAAAAATTGAATGTGCAAATTAATTTTTCTTACCGAAAAAAAAATCAGTACCGGATGGCTTCACTGTCTATTTCTTGTGAGTTTTAATATCTCTAATGAGCATCCTCACATTTTCTCAGTCACAGGACACAGATGAGATTGTGCTTGCAAGCCATTCAATTCTTCATGGAAGATTTCCAAGGAAATGTCCATTTTTGGGGGTTCTATGTGTTGCCGAACCACCTTTCCCAGGCAACACACCAATTCTTACACTTGAACAAATGGAGTGTTCCTATGTCTTTCATACACTTTAAAGCCAAGTGAAACTGATGGTTGCCAGAGGGGAGGGGACACAGGGAACTGGCAAAATGGGTGAAGAGGACTGGGAGATACAGGCTTCCAGTTTGGGAATCAATAAGTCACGGGAATAGAAGGCCCAGCATAGGGAATATAGTCATCAGTGTTGTAACAGTGTTGTCTGGTGACAGATGTTAGCTAGACTTGTGATGAGCACAGCACAACATATAGAGATGTTGAATCGCTATGCCGTACACCTGAAATTAATGTAACATTGTGTGTCACTATAGTCAAATTAAAAAAAATTTAATGGAAGTGCATTCATGGAATGGAATTACTCTAGAGAATACACAACAAATTACTGCTACACATAACGCAGACTCAGAATGTTATTTTTTACACATGTACATGCTGTACGAGGCCACTTACGTAAAATTCAAAAGTCAGTCCAAACATATCTATGGCTGTGATGAGCTAGGCCAACTGCGTAGTGAAGGACACAGTCCCCACAAGACCACCCTCACTTCAAGCATTAGCCATAAGTTCAGGATCCCCTGGGCTACCCTCACTTTAGACAAGCTGGCTACAAATTCAGAGGTCTCCATCCCACTACCTTCAGTTGCATAATTTGTTAGAAAGACTCACAAAACTCAGAAAGCACTATACTTATGATTACAGCTTTATTATAGTGAAGGGATACAAATCACAACCAGCATAGGAAGAGAAGTAGAGAGAGGAATCGGGAAGGGCTCCAAATGTGAAGCTTCCTTATCCACAAGGACTCTTTCCTTTTCTGGAATAAATAAGTTGCAATACACATGGACTATTGCTAACTAAGGATCTCCCTGAAGACTTGGGTGTCCAAAGTTATTAAAGAGGTGTGATTGCCTACTGCCTGTATGGTTGACCTTTAGTCTCAGCCCTACAGTAAGTCAGTGTTACTACCTTTCGTCCCCAGTTTCTCCAGCAATCGGATGGGATATGGCACATCTCAAAGCCCCATCATGAATCATATCTGGTGGCCGAACCTCCCAGGCAAACAAAGACATTGCTTTTAGGCCAGACATTCAGGGCTGGGAGATGACCTTTCAACAGCCAAGGACAAAGTTGAGATCTCTCTGTGGGTAAAATTCATTCCTCACTATCCACCATCAACGGCAGTGAGAAGAGCGGTTACATTTAAGGGCATACAGGAGTCAGCGAGGGTAGGATGCTGACTTCCAGATTGTGCATCATGTCCTATTTCTTGATCTGGTGGTATTTCCATTGGTCTGTTTACTTTGTAACATTCACTGCGCTACATTTGCTATGATTTGTGTACTTTTCTATACATGTGTTATACTTTAACAGAAATGTATACTTAGAGGAAAAAATTTAAAAACCAAAGACACTGCTCAGCCAGAGCAGATCTATGAAACAGGGAGTGTTATACAATCTACAGCTTCTACCCAGTAGGGAAGCGCTTTTCAGGTTGAACTCCACACAGAAGCTACACTCTTCCTGCCGAAAAAACAGCTGCAGTGAAACTCTTCCTGCTGCTAAGGTGTTGAAAGACCCTTTCAACCCAAAATGGCCTCGCTCATGTATGGTGTGTGGCCCCAAAAATGTTAGGGAGGGATGCAGAGTCACTATGAGCCAATGGAAAGAGAGAAGTGAAAGGAAGGGAGGGAAAGGAGGAGGAAAAGGAAGAAGACCAGGTAGCAATATTTCTTAGCTAAACAGTTAAATTCGTGTCTTAGAGTTTCCCAGAACAGTCTCTGAGAGGAGGGTTTGTGAGCAAGTGATTTATGAGGACAAGGTGTCTTGGAGAAACCGTAAAGGAGTCAGGGAGAGTGAAGGGCAGCAAGCCAAGCAAGGCTGTGATTTTAGGCAAAGTCCCAGCTTCAGCCTGATGATCCCTTAGGGGAGCTCCAGGGGTATAAATTATGTCTTAGAATCTGTCTCATCTTAGGGCAAGACAGTGGCACTTCACGTTCCAGTTAACAGCTAGTCATCTGCCAGGGGCAGATCAAGGGGATGTTCCCAGGCATTTCGAACTCTCTGCAAGTGACAGCTGTCTACCTGTGTAACCTGTTAGAAGGTGAAGTATATAACAGTTTAAGAAAGGGTCTCAAATAACAGAAGAAATCCAATAGGATCACAGCAAAGCAATAACTGTGTTCACAACACCTGGGGAAGAAGAGTTAGTAATTAACATACAAATATGTAATATGTTTGTTGTACTTTGCCGTATACATTCTTGTTTGAATTCAACATTTAACATGTCACATCATTTGCCATTCCCATATGAGCAGAGTCACTGTCGGTCAACCTTTCATGATGTCCCAAGTTAGATCACCTTTTCTATTCTTGTTAAGACATTTACTCATACTGGATGAATTCCAGCCAATAATTGCAGTCACTATATTAGAACTCAGAGAAGAAATGCAGAGAGACAAAATGCCCCTTATCTTCTAGCACTTGGAAAAAGCATAGGTCTATCAGGGTGGGCTATGAGTTATGTGATCATTCATTTAAAAGGTGGTGGGTGAGTGAGAAAAACACGGTACGAGATTCCAGCAATACGAAAATAAGCACATGTAGAACTTGCCCTTGAGGAGCCCATACTCTAAAGAAGACAAGCAAAAAAGAAGAAGAAGGAGAAGAAGAAGGAGGAGGTGGAGGAGGAG
>PITA01019310.1:0-37890 GCA_004023965.1 Spilogale gracilis | reverse complement strand
GAGGACGAGGCAAGGGGAGTCTGTAAGCGGCCAGGAGCCCGCGCATCTGCCCTGGCCCGCTGGCCGAGGCCCTTACCCGTGTGGCCTGGCTGGCGGCCCTGGCCGAGGGGCCCATGACGATGTTGACGCTGCTGGACGACTGGGTGTCACTGGTGTTGCCCCCCTCCGCAGCAGAGAGTCCAGAAATGACCAGGGCACTCGAGAAGCTCCTCTTGCCGAACAGGAAGCTCAGGGTAGAGCTGGTGGACGAGCCCAGGCTGGACCGGATCAGCGCCTCGGCCCGCTCTCGGACGCTCAGGTGGCCTGTGGTGGTGACGGGTGGGGGCTGCGAGTGCAGGGACGTGGCTGAGGCGTGTAGGGAGAGCCGGCTGCCCGAGAGCCTCTGGGCCAGCTCGTGGACTGACGTGGACGTCTGCAGGAAGGCCTGGTGGCTCTCTAGGATCGGGCCGGATGAGCTCAGCGTGGCCGGCCTTTGGCTCGATGCCGCATGCGCCTGGACGGACTGGCTCCTGCCCTTCCTCCTGCCTTGAGAGAGAGAAAGCAGAGCGGGTTGCCGGGGCAGGGGGCTTACCTGCGTCACGGTCCGTGTGCTGAGGTGGGCAGCCTGGGCCCCAGGCACCTGGGGTGGTCCACGGGGGGCCCTGAGAACCAGGGCCCTGGCCCCAGGGCACTCGGCAGCCCAAGGGCGAGTGGGGAGTGCTCCACACGGAGCACAGACCTCAGATCTTGTGCGCATGTGATCGGCAGTGATAAAGGAAAAACCACAGGCTTTTATCATTTTCAGTTGCCTTGAAGAGGTTGGGGTGGAGGTTGAACCACATGCCAGCTGAACCTTTGTTTTCTGCTGAAGTTTTCCCTTAAAATCAAGGTCTTAAAGAAGAGGCCCTCACACAGGCCCCTCACAGATGCGACCGGCCAGGCCCGCGCTGACACGCGCCCCAGCTCCCTCGTGCCTGCCGCCGCTCCTCGCAGGGCCCCTGCTGGCCCCAGCCCTTGCCCGGGCTTGTCGAGACAGAAGGCTTTGGACTGCCCCAAGGACTTGGTCCTGCCCCGGTGTTGGGGAGAAGCAGCCTACCTGTGCAGCTTTATAGAGAAGCAGGAGGAGAGCAGGTGCTCCCTAGAACACTCAGCCTTTAAGCATCAGGAGGCCTTCAGCTCTTAACGTTCAACTATTACTTTGAAGAAAGCGTGCAGTGAGGTCACAGTTCTACACGATTGCCTAACGACACGTCTCCTGAAGCTTCTGCAGTTAGGCGTTGGATCAGTAAGGACAGAAGGGGTGCATGGGTGGGCCCTCTGAGGACTGTCCCGGGCGTTTTCTTACGTTCAGCCTCAGCCCATATGATGAATTGTGCACCTGGTGATTCTAATATCCTTACGTGTCTGTAGGAGGACCCGAGAAGTGACATGTCTTTGCGAGAGAACTCCTTAGGGAACGTGCGTTAATATGAGGACCCCAGGGGTTCCTCTCCAGCCCCGCTCACCACCCCTCGCCCCCAGTGGACACTGAGATGGTGGGGTGCGTGTTTCCACACGGGGTCCCCACCCAGGCTCTCCTGCCTCCTGCCCGTGGGCTGGGACGGGGTGCAGTGGGGGCCCGTCTGGCTGATCCCCGCTGCAGAGCTGAGTTACTCTCACAGAGGGAAACACAGGGAGAAAAGGGACCTGACGTGTCAGAATTAGTGGAGCCGGCGCCTTGTCAGTTTATTCAGAGTGCGACGAGGCCGAACGTCTGTTTGTGATTTGTGTGGTAATGCCGACTGCTGGCCGGAAACCCTCCACATCCATCCACCAGCCAGTGGCTTTGGTGCTGGGTCGCAGACCACCCGCGCTTGGTGAGGGCGCTCACAGCTAACCCCACCACCGAGGGGACAGAGACCGGTGTGTGTCAGAGGGGAATGGTCTGTGTTCAAGGCAAGACGGGTACTCCCCCCCACCCCATGCCCTCGCATCAGACTTTCTCGTCGCTCTCAGTATGGCGGCTCTTGAGTTTTTCTAAATTAGCTTTCCGAGCGGAACAAGGAAGCAGACCACGCGGAGGCCGCTGGGCTACCCAGGAACACTGTTCATCATTGACCTTGCTTTGCCAGTTACCTCAGTATCAGATTGGAAAAGCTCCCAGAGCCTGGCTTTTGTAATACAAAAAATTGTCCTCCTTGGTTCCTTAGCCAGGCCCCATCTCATCTCTGCTGGTTTTCTGGAAGGTCGAGGTGCACATCCTTGCCAGCTGAAGGCTAGAGTCTTCCTCTCCAGTCTGGGATTCAGATTAGGTGGGAATTCCTGGCTGTTTTCTGCAAGGAGGTCACCAGCCTCCCCCATGGGGACCAGCTCCGCCCAGCTGGGACATCTGCTTCGTAGTGAGGCAAGAAGATGACAGGCTGTCGGGCCAAAGTTGAGGCCACACGGTGAGTGCTGGGCACGGCAGGTGCACAGGGGGCGGGCCGGGGACACTGCTGTTGCCTGAGCAGGACCCCAGGCCTCTGGACTCTGGCAGGGGCCCGGAATGGGGATGCTCGGCTGGAAACTGAGGGAAGGAGCAGCTGGGTCCCCAGTAACAGGATCGGAGCCTGGACACCATTCAACAAGAGCCCTTTCTTAGAATTTGGTTCGTATTCGCCCTTCAGACCATTCCAGCATGGCTTCTCGGGCGCGCCCTTCCAGAGAGGCTGACCCTCCACCTCGACCCTGGGGCCTCCCTCCCACTTGGTGCTTAGTGCATGGATGGTCACAGCTGCTTTGTGGTAGCGTGTGGTACGGCCCCTGCCCTCCGGGCCCCCGAAGTGACAGGGACTGCATTATCCCCACAGGCTCCCCACACGGATTGGCAGTACGGGACAGCAAGGACCATCCTGCAAACCTATCCTTGGCTGTTAGAACCATTTGGGAAGCTTAGAAAATGCTGTGCCCGAGAGGCTGGGCCCTCGCTGTGCACAGGAGGGCGACCTCTGGGGTGGGACCTGGCACCGTTCCCCAGAGAGATGCGGGTACCGGCATCACCTCCCCTTGACTGGCGAACAGCCTTTAAAGCCCCTGCACTGGCTGGAGGCTCTTGGTCTCCTTTCTGGGGACTGCGCGGTCCCTCCTGTGGGCACAAGGCTCTGATGAGCTGCATGGAAGCCAGGGAAGCCAGAGCCCCACGAGAGGGCCAGCCTGCGGGGAATGGCAGGTAGGTGGCCTTCCACTACTGGCTGCATCTGGTGGAAAGATCTCAGCAGCAGGTCTGAGCTCCCCAGGGCAGGGCCAGCCAGCCAGCTAGGGCTGCCGCTCCCCAAGAGTGGCTCCTTCTTGGGGCCTCCTGTCCCTGGGATCCTGAGGCAACTGCACACAGCGCTTCAGGAATGGAAAACGTGGTGCCCTGAGCCCTCTTCGAGCCAGAAACCCTCCTCGGGTGCCCAGGTCATTGGCCAAGGAGGAGGTGGGAGGAAGGAGTCCTGGCCTGTCCTGGGAGGGCCAGCAGGGTGTGCCTCCCTCCCAACACTGCGGGCATGGGTATTTGCTATTTACCAGCTGCTAAGGGTACACAGCACGGGAGCCTCAGGAAGCTCTCACCTTCCTGTGCTTTAGTCCTCCGGGCCTGGGGCTCCGACGTGCTGCTTACAAGACAGCTTGTTTCTAACTGCTGAGGGACGGGAGAGAATAGTGGAGTGTCCTGTCCTTGTACTGCCCACGGGGAGCAAGCAGGTGCAGAGACCCCCAGCGGAAGAGGGCAGATATCCCCATCTGGCTTTAACCATGGTGGTAGTAAAAAGGAGGTGACATTGTGGGGACGGCGGGGACACAAGGAAGGCTGGCTGGCTGCTTCAGGGAGAGCCAGTGTCCACTTGCCCTGCTCATGGGCCGGGACGACAGTTGTCAAAAGGAACCCTTGTCAGCCTGGGGACAGGACAAGCTTGGGCCAGGTGGGGACCCCGCCCAAGGCACAGATGGAGAGCTGGAGCGGGTGCAGGATGGTGGCTCCATCAGGTCGATCCTGGGCTTGGGGGTAAGGGTGGTGCTCGACGAGGAGATGCAGCATCTGCAGGGCCAGAGCGACAGGACCGTGCACCGTGCTTAGGATGGCAGGTTCTGGGCTCGTCTCACCTGGGTGACTCTTGGCAGTGACCTCACTTCTCTGTGCCCCGTTTCCTTGGCTGCAAATGAGGACAGGGAGGGCCCCTGTCTTCGGGTCATGGTGAGGACCAGCGAATCTGCACTTGGAAAGCACGCATGGCGGCACTGGGCAGTAGTGAGGGCTGGAGGATGTTACTTATCACTACGCTTTGTCACTGCCGTAGGGGGGGCGCCTGCTAGAACCTGGGCAGGCGGGCGGGCAGGTGCGCGCAGCCGGAGGGGACCGGAGGGGGTGGCAGCCGGAGGGGACGGCGGCAGGGCAGGTCAGAGCACCCCCTGTACTTGGCCCAGGGCTCCGTCGAGCACCCGAACAGCACGGCGGCAGGCTCAGAGCCTGTAGCAGCCTCACACTACAGGTGGGGACCGACGGTCACGCGGGCTGGGAGCCCAAGGCCGTGGGTGATGTCCCTGGCCCGCCTCAGTACCTTGTAGAGCAGAGAAAGCCTGGAATGACCTTGGTAGGAGCAGTTTTAAGAAGCAATAATGAAAAATTAACAGCTGTTTTGGGCTCCGGAAGATCTTACTCCAACATCTGCCACAAGAATGTGTGTCCCCAGCTGCAGTCCTCGGGCTGTGAATGGGAAGTACGGTCACTCCTCCGGGCGTCTGGGTCCTGGGGGGGAGGGGCAGCGGCATCTGGCGGGCCAAGCAGCACTGGCACCTTTTTACTCGGTACACAAGGGGAGAGGCATCTCACAGAGTCCCAGGCTCGTCCAGGACACCTGCCTCCAGCCAGATCGCGCCCGGAGACTGCAGACTTTCTGTGGTGCGGACAGGTCGCCTGGACAGATGTGCCAAGCGCGCAGCACTTCCCCGGCTGGAGGCCACCTTGCGTTTTCCCCTCTGGAAAATCGCTTCAGTGATTTTGAAACTTAATGTTGCTCATGCAATAACAACATGTGTTAAAGCAGGAAGACATTGCCAGCACGCCGAGGCCTTGGGCCGGCAGGGCTCCACTCCGCACTCAGGGCAGATGGCTCTGGGTGGGAGCAGCTAACATCAGCCACTCTGCCCGCCCCCTGTCTCCCTCCCCCCCTCCCTTCTTCTTCCCTGCCTTCGACCTCTTGGTCTCATCTGTCTGTCCATCCACGAGTCATCTGCGTCTCCATCTCCCTATGTGTATTATCCTACCACTTATCTTTCTCTCTCTGTCGTCTGTCTACTGGCTTGCCTGTATTTTATGTTAATGCTGTTGCAGTTAAGTCCTCAGTCTTGCAGGGCATTTCCAGGAGGCAGAGACTGCTCCTCCCTAACTCAGGTGGGGCAGAGCTGGTCTATGGGACAGGTGCAAAGAGGCACCTCATGGAGGCTTCTGGATGGTGAGGAAGCAGAAGATCAAATCACTCCCAGATCGCGAAGAGGTGTGGGCGGGAGCCAGGACAGAGCGCCTGCCTCTCCTGCATCCATCCACCAGCTCTGTCGTCTGCGAGCTCTCAGTGCCCTCTTCCCTAACCCAGCCACCCCTCGGCTTCTGGAACCTCATCCATCTGGTGGAGCCTAACTTGGGTGGACATGAGTTGAAAAGCAATTTTTGACTTTCAACTCTTCCCAGATGTGGACCAGTGTGCCTTCTCCATCCCATTTGCTGGCGCCCCCTTTCTCCCTCTCTTGTTATCTTCTGAAATGTCAGGTGTTGGGGGGGAGGCGGGAACTGGGGAGAAGCAGAGTCCTCCCTGTCCCCAGGCATTCAGAGAGGGATGAGGAGCCCCTCTCAGAAGGAAGCACACGGCAGCCTGGACCGATAGCTGCAGATCCACCAGACAGAAGGCACGCCATCGATCCAGTGGCCACCGAACAAGTGAGATGTGGGAGGGGAGGGCGTGGCCGGCGGACAGATGGACAGACAGACAGCTGGCTAAGGTATCTGACTAGAGATGGACAGAGGATAAAGCACAGTCTAACAGTTTTTTCACAAGTGGAGTCTATAAATTTGGAGCATCCTTTGGCCCAATCCTGAATTTTTTTCTTTTTGCAAGAAGGAGCTCTTGCGGGTGAGAGTGACGGCATCACCCGTGACGTCGGTCACTGCGACCCGAGGAGCCTCGGTCAGTGACCGTGAGGCCCTGCAGCACCTACCTGTCCTCTGTGTCCCTTCGCGGGGCGACCAGTGGCGGGTCCCATCTTTCCTGGGCTGTTCCATGCCGCCGTCCTGGCTCTCACCGCCGGCAGCGCGGCCGCCGCCTGCAGAGGGGGCAGCCCTCCCATGCACGTCTTCAATGTTACCGGCGGCTCGCTGGCTGGACTCACAGCCCTTCCGTACCCTGTGCGGGGAGAGGGACCTTAAGCACTCTTGGTGGACATTGCTACCTCACGGTGTCGAAGTCAGGGTGGAAGAGCACGCCCCATGGGTGAGCAGCGCGCCGGGAAGCGGGGGAGGGAGTAATCCTGCTCCCGGATGCCAGCTCTGCTGAATGAATAAAGTGCCCCGGGCTGCGCGAGCCAAGGCCCCGGCTCTGAGCGCCTCTGAGCGGCTCTGCCTCCCTCCAGCCACACCTCCTCACATCCACTCCAGCTCCCCAGAGGCCTGAGGGCTTCTCCACCGGAGCGGTGTGCTTTGGGGGGTTCAGGCCTGGTCTCCCTGACAGCTGTGCCACCGTGACCCACAACCTCGGCTGTTCTGCAGGAACGCGAGCCAGACCCCACCCTTGGAAAGCATGAGGAACGCAGAGTCTCATCGGCAAGAGGTTTCCCTGGACCCGTCATCTGAAACTGCTCATGGAAACAAATCATCTGCTAGGCTGCTGGGGAACAGCAGTTTTCATCAGACCGTGGAAACGGTGGTCAACAGTGAAACTCTAACCAGAAGTGGGGGGACTTTCCATACACTGATCCCTGCCCCCTCTCCTGCCCCGGGATCCCCGAGCATCTGGATGAAGGCCTGGGTGGGAAAGACCTACCTTAACCACTTGGTGCAGAACCACGTCCTGATGGCGTCCAGAGTGACGGGGCTGCTCCAGACGCTGTGCAGCTGCCGGTGGGTCCCGAGGTAGGACGTGGTGAGCGGGGAGACGTACATGGGGTACCCCAGAGGCTGGTCGCAGGAGGAATTGATCAGGTTTCGGAGGACCTGCTTGTTGTTCTGGATGCTTCCACGCTCTGGGTTGCGGTTGCGAAGGAATATGAGCTCTTGTTGCTGCCCGGCCCAGAGGCCACGGACACATTCTTTGTTAACCTGCGGGTTGGGGAAGGAACGGGGAGGATGGCAGGTGACTGTGCATGTTTTCAGTTTGCTGGTTTCACCCTCCAGACCGTACGCAGGGTTGCGGGTCTGAACATCAGGGACCACACGGTCAGGCCCGAAGAGTGGTCCTAGAGGATGGGGATGACGCCATGTCATGGGGAAACAGGGCAAAAAGAAAGCTGCTGTTTCAGTACAGCTGTTTGAAGTGGTACAAAGAGAAGAAATACTGGAGAGAAAGCCTTCAAGTCAGGAACAGGTTATTAAAGTTCTGGAAGTTTGGAGAGCTAGAAAGTGTTTACAGATAAGCCAGATCCTGACCCTTATCTACACAGGCATCTACCAGGACTTCTGGCCAGAGCCCCTGCCTGCACATCGTTCTCAGGTATGAATGACACTGGCCCCCCAGGCCTGCCTGCTCCTCCAAGACCATGTCCCTGCACAAAAGGCCGGCGCAGGGACGCGAGGGTTGGTGCCTTCCGGGAGGTAGGGCCACTGTACCTTGATGACCTTGAAGCTCAGGAAGCTCCTGTGGAGCATGATGACCTTGTACTCGTCCGTGCCCTCGTCCACCACATGCCGCAGCGTGAGCAGCTCCTCCTTGTTGGACAGCACAGCGCCCCTCCAGGCGGGGTCACCCTCGTGGCAGATCACAACTTTCTTCTCGAAGGACTGGATGGCCTCATAGAGGACCCCTGGGTCTTCATACTCATCAGGGCAGGTGAACTGGTCCTGGGGGGAAGAAGTCTGTCTGCAGGCTTGGGGAGGACCAGAGAGCTGACCCAGGGATGAACGTGCAGAGAGTGACCGGCCGATGATCCCTGGAGCCAAGCCCATGTCCACGTGGACTGCCTTCCCACTCTCCTCCCGCATCCCAGGCTGTTTAGGGAACACCTCCTCGTCCCAATATGCACAGGGAAACAGCTTTGTGGCTTTGGTTCAGGCACCTGAGACGTCATTTTCTCAGGCCACTTCCCCTTTTCTGTCCTAGCGGAGTATGACCTCCTAGCCGCTCTCGAGGACCGGGGGCCTCTGATGTCAAGAATATCTGGGTACGGGCGCCTGGGGGGCTCAGGTCATGATCCCAGGGTCCCAGGATCGAGCCCCGCATCGGGCTCCCTGCTCGGCGGGAAGCCTGCTTCTCCCTCTCTCATTCTCCCTGCTTCTCCCTCTCTCACTCCCCCTGCTGTGTTCCCTCTCTGGCTGTGTTTCTGTCAAATAAATAAAGTCTTTAAAAATATGTAGTGGGCCTCGGTGTTTAGTTACCCAAGTGACACACCCAGACACATGTATGCCAAGAAGAGGGAGCTACCTGAAAGGTCCTGTTTGTCCCCTTAGGATTTTTCCAAAAATCCTTTTTAAAGAATGGATTTATTTTTATTTATTTATTTTACCTGGTGAAGCTTCAGGGACATCCTGATGGCCGGAGCGACAACTTTATGCAGAAGGTCCATGTCGGCAAATACCCACTCATCTCTTGCTGTGATTCTGAAGTCCCCTTTGAAGAGGGCATGAAGACCGTACAGGAAGGAATCCAGGCTGTAGAGCAAAGTCCAGCTTAACCTTTCGCTCACGCTGAGCAGCATTCAGAAACCTGCCCCTCGGAGCAAGGTCTGAGGCTCCCATCTGTCCTATTAAGAATGACCTGCATGCATCTCAAAGGCAGCCTGAGATGGAGCACGCCCATGCTCGCCCAGAGCCCGCACCGAGACCCTCCCGGCAAGTCGGGGAGTGGCCAACCTCGGAAAACCGTGGGAGGCCCTGAGCCCCTCATGCTGAGCTTGTGCTGTTCTTTGGTTTCTTGGTATCACTAGCAGGCTGTGTTATTCATAATAGAGACTGGATTCTAGCACAGGGTGGAGAGGAAGAAAGTGAAACCCAGTGGGATCTCAAATGGGTCATTTGAGTTGTCCGAACATATCCATTTCCCAGCCGCAGCCTTTCTTTTGGTGAACGGCTGTGGAGGAGGCATCACAGAGTTTTTAAAATGAATGAGTGAAGGGTTTCTCAGGATTATCTGGGTTTTCACGTTCCCAGTTTTTTCCTGTTCCATTTCCTGTACATCATTGAGGGTTGCCCGGATGGGACTGAGAACACCAGATGCCCCCACAAGGGAACTCTTCCACGGTTGGGGCGCTTTACAGTTGGGATGAACGCCGGGAACCTGGGCTTGGGAAGCCAGTGGATCCTGTATCATGGGAACAGGAAGAGGTGTTCTTCCTTCCTTATTTCTGCTGCTAATCCCCCATCCAGCAACCCTGGCCTCTCGTGTCCCTGAGAGGCAGTGACGAGGTGAGTGCGAGCACCAGCAGCCCTGATAGGGCCGAACTGGGACAGAATGAGCAGGAAAATGTGTGAGAAGGAGAGTCTCTGAGGATGGCTGCTTGTAAGGATTTAATGAGTTGGCTCACTGCGCAAGACTTGATTCAGCGCAGCGCATCAAACCTGCACGGCGGGGAAATCGTTCCACTGATTGCTATTTTAGCATTTCGTGGCAAAACTATCATTAATTTCCTTCTGGAGCTCTCTCGAGAGGGATGCCGAGGCCACGAGTCGGAGCAGACTGTGGGAAACGGAAGCAGCTGAGGTCTAGGCAGGTGGGGCTCGGGGTGCTGTGGTCTGGAGAGGCCCAGAACCTTCCAGAAAGAGTTCTGGGAGGCAGCCTTCCCGAAGGGCTCTCCCCGCAAGGAACAAAGACTTCCTGGGCTGTGGGCTTTAGTGACCACCTGGGAGGCACCAAGAGGGGGGCTACAAGACAGCAGGGCCGGGTTGCAGCAGCATGAATGCCAGCAGCGGAAGCTGTCAGCTGAAACATCTGAAAATGCCTCTGTCATCAGAGGGGAACTAAGCACTGTGAAGGGACAGCTGAGTGGCAGAACATGGGTGGGTTATTCTGGAAAGGATTGGGAAGGCCATGTTTCTGACACACACAGGAAGACAAAACGCACCTCCAGATGTAGGGACGGGGATGGTGGCAAAGGAGGGTTAAGGGACTCACCCAGATCCCCAGAGCAGCCTGTGCAGGCCAGCGAGCCAAGCACGGAGGCCAGGGTGCTGAGTGCCCGCTCGTTCAGAGCAGGTGCCAC
The DNA here is from genome assembly GCA_004023965.1 of Spilogale gracilis. Lineage (NCBI taxonomy): Eukaryota > Metazoa > Chordata > Mammalia > Carnivora > Mephitidae > Spilogale > Spilogale gracilis. Next base: position 27,516 of record PITA01019310.1, on the reverse strand, counting down.
AGACTGCTTACTCAGCGGGAGGGTGAAGCTCCCTGTCCGCAGGAAGTCCCCCAGCAACAGGTGCTTTATGGATCATTTTGGGGGGGAGAAAATGATGTTGTCGCACTTAATGCTTTGCTTTTTAAATGATTCTTGGTGTAGGAAACAAAGCCTGGATCGGGACTCCACTGGGCTGGCGGCATCATCCCTAGTACCTTAAAGGGAAGGGCGTCCCGAAAGAAAGGCGTTTCATGATCCTTAAGAGAATGAAGTGGAGGAAGGCAGAGGGATGTGATGAGCTGGGGAGGGCTCTGAGGGACGGAGAGAGCCAGGTCCCCAGGACAGCACATTTCTGATTCGGAGCTTCACGGTACTCTTTTTAGGATTCCACCGAGAGAGGGTGCGTTCCCACCTCCGGCCAACAGCTGGCGTGGGGAAAAAGGATCATATCTGAGTACCATCAAGGTTGGCCTTCACAGGGACTAAACAGCCCCCCCAGCCCCTCCAGCCCTCCCAACCCGATCTGGGATATTAGACAGGTGGTTGGCCAGGTGTGTGGGATTAGGTAGGGGCCGAGGCAGACCTGGTCCCAGAAGAAACCTCACAACATGTATAACTCTGAGCGTGTCTTCAAGACGCACACCCACACAGAGAACTGAAGACCACGGTGCTCAGATACACCGGGCTTCCAAGGCACTAGATACGTGCTACAATTGCAATAAAAAGCACTAGAAAAATACTGCCCCTTAATATCATGAGTAGTAGCTGGTGCTTGAGTGCATTTTCTTTTTAGGGGATAAGACTGGTGTGTGTATAGTCAAGGCTGCAGCAGCACGCCGCTCGACCTCAGAACACATCCTGGCCCTCCAGCTGACCCCATTAGAGGGACCGTGTCTGCTCTGCTTCCCGCTTGTCCCTGAGCCATGACCTTGTCTTTTTCACGGCCTGTGCGTCTGTGCCCATCTGTGTGCACGCGTGCGTCCAACCACATGTTCCAGCCCTGCCTCGGCGTGGCTGCAGCCCCAGCGGACACCAGCGGCCACAAAGCTGGGTCTGCACACATTCTCTGATTGCCCGAACGCCCCCGTGCTTGTCCTTCTGGTTCCTGACCCAGCTTCCTACGGACGGCAGCATAATTGCTGGTGATGCATATCGGGAGAGGCTGGGGTCATTGGTTCTTAAGCACCCTTGCTCCCAGCCCCTCTAGAAAAGGCTGTCTTCCAGCTTGAGGCTCTCGCCGTGGCTCGCGGAGCTGGCCACTGCTGGCTGGCTAGCTTGGTGCAGGGGTGATGCTGTCACAGGTCCTGCCCGTTTCGGCACGCCCACAGCACTTTTACCGCAAGGACAATTGGAGGATGGTGAAGGCTGTTTGTTTTCGCCTTCTGGTAACTGCGCTTTCTTTACTCACAGAGGAGTCTTCCTGGCTCCCTTCTAGCTCGAGGCTGCTTACACACCCCGCGGAGCCCCACTTTTGCTCAACATCACTGGCGGGCTGAGCCTCTCTCACTGGTTTTCACGCGCTGGCCCTCTGGGCCCCTGGGGGAGGTTTGGAGACCCTCTGTGTGTCATGCCTGGGGCGGGGCTTGGCCTGCTGTGGCACCTGGCGGGGAGAAGTCGGGCAGGTCTGCTGCAGCAAACCCGGGCTGCCCCACCGGGAGAACCCCGCAGCCCAAGGGCGCACCGCGCCCCTGCTGAGAAGCCTGCTGGTTTTGAGAAAAGCCTCTGCGGGAGGTTCCAGATTTCCAGTTTGGGACAATGGAGTCATTATGTTGGATGCAGTGGGGTTCAGGGGGAAACAACTTTGATGCCGGGATAGTTCCTGCAGGACTGACAGTGAGCTCTCCAGAACAGTTACTGATTGGGTCATTTTTCACTCCTTTCCATGCAGGCCTGTAGACTGTGTTTACAGCTCAGGCCCGAGAAGAGCTTCCTACTGCCGCGCGTCACAGTGAGCGGAGCGCTGGTAGACCACAGGCGAACAATGCAGTGTGACGCGCAGGCCGGGCTTCCCTGTGCCTCCTGATTAGTGGGGGAGCCGCACGGGGAGCCGTGCCTGTCTGCCTCAGTCACCACTCCAGGCTCGGAGAGCACGTCCACCTCGGGGGCCCAGCGTGCCTTCCTGTGCTTTACTCCCTCTGTGCAGCTCAGCAGCCTGCCCTGATTTTGCAGGTTCGTCCATCAGCCCAGCCATATTCCCCTGCTGAAGATGCCAACACCCGCCCCCCCAGCACACGCTAACGGACAAGAATGGTGAGTAGCATCACCACTAAGCAACTAGAAGTGAGACAGAGGTTGACAATTTCCCACTTTCTGGTGGTTTGTGGATCACTGTGCTTTCCGTCCCATTAGCTCAAGTCATTTTTGTGGGTGCTCTCACGAGATGTATTATTCTAGCTATTTCCTTTAAGAGGAAACGGGCTGGAAAGGGATAAGAAAGAGGGTAAGATAGGTGGGAATAAATACTCTATCTCATCCCTCTGAAGACGTGTCAGAGCAAAGCCTCGGCTGTCTTGTGCCTCCCCACCCATCCAGGAATCCCTGACTTGCTTTGAGAGCTTGTAACTGGAGCCATCTTCTTAGGAAAAAAAGGGGCCAGGACCACGGAGTGGAACCCCTGCACCAGGCCAAGGGAGAAGACCTTCCCACGCAGTGCCACAACCCAAGGCCCCCGCAACGCTTGCTCCTTTCTCTGGGTTATAAAGTTGCAGGTCTACGCTCTCCAGGATTCCGATTTGAGCTGACTGACCTGATTTTAGTCATGATCTTGAATCGTGTTTACTTTGTCTCTTTCTTCCCTAGATTCTGGCTTCTGAGTTTCCAACCACAGTCGAGCAAGTGGACCTCCGTCTTGTTCTGCAAGATGATCCTGTAGGACGTCGGCCCTCGTTTGGGCTTCATCTCCAGTGGAAACTTGAAAGAAGAAACTGAGATCACGTCCTGGATTTCTGAAGAACACTGTTTTCCTCTGTCCACTGTGGGTGAGAAGCGTGGGCAAATGGCTTATGTGCCCTCAGACCACAACAGTGACCTGCCACAAGGCCACATGTCAGGGCTCTCGGTCTCCTGCATGGGACTTGGCACAGCTCATCTGTGGCCGGCTTACTTGCCCACAGTTTCTCAAGACTGTCCTCTTGGGGTTCTCTGTCCTCTTGGAACCCCAGTGTACTCCTAAGAGCCAGTAAGATTTCTCCTTCGAGCAAACATGTCGCTGCCACAAATGTCACCGTCTTCTCACCTTTATCTCTATAAATGGAGCGATGGCCAGGATCTGCTCACCACCTTCCGTGTAATTGGAGATAGCCGTCAAGCTGCCTTCTAGCTTGGGGTCAGTGAGACTGTTCTGACTTCCTGCTAAAGCATCCTTTTATGGATATATGCCTTTCATCAGTGGAGACACAGTTCTCCAAAAGATGGGCCTCAAATTCCAAATGCAAAAAAATTACCGGTGTTTGCTTGGTACATCCATATCAATCCACTGTTTCCAAAACCCTCGACGTTTTAAGACTCCATGTACACTTGTGCTCTTGGCTCGCTGGCATTCAACATACTGTTTAAGGTGATTCTCAGTTTACTCATTCTCTCTGACTTTGCATGTACATACTTTTATTTCTTGAGGATTTCCGTCCGTGCCGTGTCACTGTCGTAAGGTCAAACATATTTTCCCCACAAATCCATCATAAAGCAGAGCTTGCGACTTACGTTAGGCTGCTGTGTAAGACCCCTCTGGGGAGTCAGTGTTCGAAAATCCTGTTAATTCTTTAACATTAAATATGTGAGGATGACCTGTGAGGGCTCGTCAAGTACACCTAAGGGCATAGTCCTGATTCTAAAATTACATGAGCATAGCTTACACACATGCACACACACAGGGGTCATGGACCACACATCCTTTGAACATAGAGGTAATTACATTAAATAAAATATTAGCAAGTTGTGGAACGCCTGGCTGGCTCAGTTGGTTATACATCTGACTCTTGATTTCAGCTCAGGTCATGATCTCAGGGTGGTAAGAGCGTACCCTACCTACAACGGGCTCTGTGCTGCGTGTTGGAGCCCAGTTAAGATTCGCCCTCTCCCTCCTCTTCTGCACCTTAGAAAAATTAGCAAGTGGAATTCATTTTATAAAAAGAATAATGTATCATGACCAAATGGAGGCTATTTCAGAATTTTAAGGCTACTTCAGCATGAAGAACTCTATTAATGTAAGTCATTATAATTAATAGATTTAAGGAGAAGAATATCATCTGAATGTACACTCCACATTTTAAAATAATTCAACATCCTTCCCTGATAAAAGTTTCATTTAGCAAGCTAGGAAGAAGAGGACACTTCCCGACTTGATAAAAATGGTCTATTACAGACCTAAAACAAACCTTACTTTTTAATGCTAAAACATAACATGAGGATTAAGGCAAGGATGCTGTGGTAGGCAGAATAAAGGGCCCCCAAAGGTGTCCATATCCTAATCCCTGGAACTGGTGAATATGTTACCTTAAACAGCAGAAGGAATTTTGTAGATGTGATTAAGAATCCTGAGATGGGGAGATTATCCTGGGCTATCTGGGCAGGCCCAGTGTCCTCACGAGGATCCTAGTGAGGGAAAGAGGGAAGCGGGAGTCGAGTGTGAGTCAGACGGAGATGAAAGGGTGCCGCCCTGCTGGCTGGAAAGACGGGGCAAGAGGCAGCCTTTAGAACAGGCCGTGGGCTGTCTCAGAACCTCTAGAAGGAACGTGGCCCGACATACCCTGATTTTAGCCTAGTGAACCCCATTTTGGACTTCGAACTCCAAAACCCTAAGATAACTTACGTTGCTCTAACCCACCAAGGTTGTGGTAATTAGTTCCAGAAGTAATAGGAAACTGACACAGATGCCTATTTCCAACATTGCCCTGGAGGTCACAGCCCATGTAATAAGAAAAAGAACTGAAGGTAAATATTGGGGAGGAAAAGAAGAGCCGCAACTGTCATTTTTTGCAGGTATGTCGTCCCACCAGAAAAATCAAAGAGAATGAATTAAATATGTTTATAACAGAGTTCATAGGGCTGCCCCAAATGAGATCAAATAAAAGCAGAAGCCACTTTCCCATATGCCAGCAGTAACCGATTACAAATGTGACAGGCAAGAAAGATTCTATTCCCAGTCACAGTAAACCTACAGAATATCTAGAAATAATCCATTAAGAGATAACAAATCTCCAAAAAATGGTAAAAGTTTACTGAAAGACATTTAAAAAATGAAATGATGGCAACGATACCCCGTGTCACTGTTCGTGTTTCCCTCATCCGGCAAATTCAGCATAGTCTCGACTGAAAAGCCAGCAGAGCTTTTTATAAAATGTGATTCTGAATTTCACCCGAGGAGAACATGAGTGAGAATAGCCCCCACCAGAGAACAACAAGAAAAAACCAAAAACACAGGGCCTAGACTTTTTAGATATCAAAACAATGTTACCACGCTAGGAAAACAAAGAGTATGGATTTGTCATAAGAACAGAGAGACTGATCACTTTAACAGACGTGTAAATCCAGAAGCGTGCCCACTGGGAATGTAGCCTACGGCAAAAGTGGTTTTTCAAATCAGTGGTGTTTTTAACTCCCTGACTCACTAGTGAGGAGCTACTTAGCAAATGGTGTTGGACTATTAGCTGTCCATCGGGGGGGGGGGGGGTATGGATCCCTATCTCCCGTCAGGTATGAAAGTTCATTCTATGTGATTTGTTGGGAGCCAGTAGTCTAGTGGGCTCCTTCTCCAACATACCCTGCTGCCTTACCAAGAGTGCAAGACCCAGGCCATTCCCTGGGGCCGCGTTCGCGGTGAGCATCGGTGACGGATGAAATGGCATCTCCGTCTGAGACAAAACGGCTGGTTCGTTGAGCTAAGTGCTCTCCTCCTGCCGTGGAAGAGGGGCCTCTGCTGACTGGGTCCTGGGGGCAAGGAGCAGAACCGAACACCCTGAGCCTCAGGCTGCCCCCATGCTGTGGGACAGAAAGTCCTCTGTCTCCGACCCAGGTGTCCCGTGTCCTCCGCTAGAATCCGTGACAATGTAACAAGGTAGGTAATCACCTAGTAAGTGAAGTCAAATCCCAAGACCTGATAGGATTCAAAACTAAATGGAAAGAAGTAAAAGTATAGAAGTAACAAAGGAAAATAGGGGGTATTATTTTTATATCCTGGAGCTGAAAGAAAAATGCCTTAAGGCAGGCACAAAATTCAGAAATTGTAATTTTTTTAAAAAGTGTAAGAGATAAAAGATAAGTGCACCTTGATAGAAAATATTTTTAACACATATTAAGATCATAATATGAGAATACCTCCTAAAAATCAGTAAGAGCCTAATAAAAATGGTTAAAGCACAAAGGCAATTCACAGAAAAAAAAATATATGGCCAATAAATATGTAAAATGATCCTAGCCCTCACTATTAATAATGGAAATGCAAATTCAGATGAGAATGAGATAATTTTTCACCCATGAGACTAGAAAAATTAAAGACCGAATCTCCAGCTTTAGTGAGGATATGGCAAAACACTCTTAGACTACAAATTGGGGCAGATTTTTGGAGAGCCATTTGGCTGTATCTATAAAAATTACATTAAAACATCTTTTGAGCTATGGAATCTTTTTTTTTTTCCCAAGCAAAATCGCTTATGGAATTCTAGCATATAAAATGTAAAGCCAGCTGTTAGGCTAACGTAGAGTTGGGGGTCTGCGTCCCTCCGACACAACCGAGTCTGAACCTCATGGCGTCAGGCCTGGAACACTGGGCCAGGGCGATGTGTAAAAGCAGTTACCTTTATAGTCCAAGCCTGAAATGAGGCAGGCTGTAGCACTTCGCCGTGCGGGGGGACCTCTCTGTAAGGGAACCAGTCCCAGATAATCAGATCTCTCCCCAGAGTACCAAGAATATTACTCCCAGATTTATCTCATCACTAGGTCTGGAACGAGCAGAGCTGACACAGAGTATGAGAAACTGTTTGAAACAAAGAAAATCCCATCAACACAAGGCTTAAAAAAGCAGCTGGTGAGCCTGGTGCTTAATCAAAAAAATATATATATAAAGCAAGAAACACCTGGATTGGGAATAATTAAACATGTTGCATGAAGAGCGAGACTGAAGAGGTCTCTGCGAATGGCTTGGGTGGGAACTGAAGGAATAAATCCCTGGAGCATTTTATCTGCAATTTGTACAAAAAATTCAGAACTTTTTTTTTTTTTTTTTAAAAACCAACCTCAAATGGATCAAACGAAAGACCGCCTGCCTGGATGCTAGGACAATCTGAAGACCTGTGATTGCAGAACCCTCCGAAACACACCCCCAGCTGCTTCTCCTCCTTGCGGTTTCGTGAGGAGCCCCGGCCGCAGCCACATGGTCACCCGTCATCAAGCCAGGCCCCGGATGGGCACCCGGAGAGGGCAGTGCCGGCTCTGCAGCAGGAGGCTGAGTCGGGGGAAGGCCGCCTGTCCCCCGGGGATCCCTAGCCCCGCGTGTCACCAGCACTAACGGGGCAAGTGCCTCAGCCTTTCTCACTGGGAGGAAAGTCGGAAAATTCGGAGATGTGGCAGTTGGAAGAGTGGCTGTCTGTCCTGCCTCTCTCGGCGCCGACCTGGCCTTCTGAGTGACTCAAGGCTCCAGCCTCCAGAGAGCAGTGAGGAGACGCGCCAAGCCCACCACGTCCCCCCGCGACCGACCTGCACCCAGGAATGGCCAAGGCCCTGGCCCGGCGCCCGGGCCCCCCTACAGGCCTCCCTGGGCTCCCTGCAGACACCCGGGGCTTGTGAAGGCTGGTCGGCCCTTCAAAAGCTTATGATCTGCCTACTCGTACTCCAGCTGAGCATCAAAAGAGCCTGGGGTCAACGAGATGATAGAGAAAGCCTGAAGGGAGGACAAAGCAGAGGCGAAACCAGGGAGGGGAGCCTACGTGGTGGAACTTTGACCCCAGTCATACGATGTTCAGCCTTGGCCACATGCTGAAATCATGGGGGGCGGGGTGTGTGAGTGATCCTCATGCTTGCCCCACTCCCCCGGGGGTTCTGATGCCACTGGTCTGGACTAGGATAAGGCCTGGGCATCAGGGTATGGAAAAGCCCCCCACCCCACCTAGAGACTTTACTGTGCGCCCATCACAGTGATCCTGACGGGCAAGCAGAACCCAGAACACCTAGCCCCTGGGGCTAAGCACCAAAGGCAAAGTCTGAAATGGCCAGTGATCCGGGGCCAAGAGCACCATCTCATGACAGCTGCTTCATGGGAGTAGCCGGGGCGGAAGGCAAGCTGGTAGGGGGGCGGTCGGGGCCGCTGAGCTCAGTGTCCTTGGTGATGGAAAGTTCTAGAGCTTGTGCATGAATGCAGGGGAAGACCGCGTGACAGAGGGTGGAGGGTGAAAAGCCAGGAGAGAATTTAACTTTGCTTTTGTTCTTTAAGAAGAGAAGCTTGGAAATGTTGTTCATCCATAGGAAGATGAAATCCTGCCATCTGTGAAAACATGGATAAACCATGAGGGCATTATGCTAAATGAGGTCAGTCAGAGGAAGACAAATACTGTAGGATCTCATATCCATAGAATCTAAAAAACAAAATGAGGGGAAAACTAAGCTCACAGACACAGAGAACAGGCTGGTGGGTGCTGGGGTGGGGTGGGGGACATACAAAATGGGTGAAGGGGGGCAAAAGGCACCAACTCCAGTCATGGGAAGTAAGGCATGGTGACTCTGGTTAATGATATCATATCGCTAACTTGCAAGTTGCTAAGAGAGCAGATCCTAAAATTTCCCATCACAAGATAAAAAGTTTGTAACAATAAAAATACATCCGGTGGTGCACATTAACTAGACTTATGGTGGCAACCATTTTGTGATCTATACAAATACTGAATCATTACGAAACTAATATGAAGCTATGTGTCCATTATAGCTCAACTGTTTGAAAAAGGAGAGAAACTTGAATGATTTACATACAGGGCCGGAGGATCTGGTAGAAAGAGAGCTTGAAAAAACAGCCGAAGGGACATCCAATTAAAGCCCCACAGAGAGAGACAAGGGCATGGTAGTCTAGAGTAGATGTGATGCTTTTCTTTTGTGTAGAAAAAAGGGAAAGGGAATGAACCTTTATTTTTTTGAGAGAGAGAGAGAGCGCAAGCATGGGGAGGGGAAGCAGAGGGAGAGGGAGAGAGGGTCTCCGGCAGACTCCATGCTGAGTGTGAGCCCGATGTGGGGCTCGATCTCATGACCCTGAGATCACAACCTGAGCCAAAAGCAAGAGTTGGACGTCCAACTGTCTAAGCCACCCAGAAGCCCTGGGAAGAGACCTTTATTAAGCATTAATTTTGCTAGAAGCCAGTCTAAGTAGTTTCTATAAATGATTTCATTTCATCTTTCCAGCAAATCCATCAGGGCCCCTGTAACGCAGAAGGCCCTGTACCCAGAATCCTGGGGACTTATTTCGCTCTTCTGTATTCATGCCATTTCCAAATGCAGAACTCCCAAAGGTCACAGTGATCCAAGATCACTGTGATCCACCTTATGGACCCGGCACAATTTATTAAGGCAAGAACCATCTACATAAACAGTCCAACTGTAAAATAAATGACTGACAAAAATATAAAATCTTACCATATCAGCTGTTTCTTCACATACCTGAGAGCCATGTTGTGGGCCGCCGTTCCCAGAGCTCTCCTCCCCAGGATGCACAGAGCAAAGGACAGGGTCACTAGAGGGGAGTCCTCATCACTGTCCAGGTTCTTGGAGGGCTGAAAGAGCAGGATGTTAATTTAACTTTCCCAGGGACTCCATCTCATGCACCAACACAGAATCCTATCCCAGGGGGCTCTGCAGGTCAGCCTTTGCAGCCACTAGGTCCTGTAGCATGCCCAGCATTGGGGAAACTCTGATTCCTTAGACACTTCCTCTTGTGGTTGGACCGGGGGGGCGGGGGATTAAAACAAGGAAGCTACTTCAGGGGCGAAAAGAGGCTGACATGTGCCTTCTGGCCTAATTCTCTGGGATTTTGGATGTGGCACCTCACAGGTGAGGATGGCCAGAGCTTACAGTTAAGTGGACGCCCACCTTACCACTCACTGTCCAGTGCAGGGCAGGGGCGCAACTAGCAGGGAGGGAGGGGGTACAGGAATCATGGGCAGGTGAGGGTTTTCTATTCTCTCTAGAACGAGGAGCCCACTGAATTGACCACAGGTCTACAATCAACAGCTAAATTAAAGCAGTCATCCAAAGTCAGCTTAAAAAGAGGGGTGGGAGGGGCGCCTGGGTGGCTCAGTTGGTTAAGCGACTGCCTTCAGCTCAGGTCATGATCCTGGAGACCGGGGATCAAGCCCCGCATCAGGCTCCCTGCTCAGCGGGAAGCCTGCTTCTCCCTCTCTCAATCCCTCTGCTGTGTTCCCTCTCTGGCTGTGTTTCTCTCTGTCAAATAAATAAATAAAATATTTTTTTTTAAAAAGAGGGGCAGGGGAGATGCAGAAGAAAGAGTCAAAATATCTTTTGCAAGAGAAATGAATTAACTTCATAAACGAAGAGCACCATCATGGGGACAGCTAGGGATATCAGTAAATTCTCTGAATGCCTCCCCCATCCCAAGAGGCCAAGCACGGGTTAAGGGATTAGCACCCATTCTCCTTGCTGCCTTTGGAGAAAGCAGATTCTTCCACCTTTCCCTCAACAACCTGTTTTCCATCACTGATGAGAAGGTCGAGGATGTGGGTTAGGGCCGTAATTTGGCTCGTCCCCGCAAGTCATCAGATGACATACTTCACTGCTGAGGAACTTGTTTTCAACTTGGATCGACTGTCTCCATCCACAGCATCCTCGTCCAGCTTCTCAGACCCCAGGAAGCAAAGTCAACCAACTCCCTCCGTTTGCTTCCCTCCCCTTTCTCCTCCCTTTGCTCCTTCCTCCTTGCCAACCCTCCTCCTCTTCTTTTGAGAAGCTGTTATTGTCCTTGGCTTTATTTCTAAGAGGCTGCATCCCTCTCCAGAAGTGTCCTCAGCACGGGACAGATAATGCCCACAAGACCCAGCCGCGGGAGTGGCCTGGACCATCTTGATTGCTAAACAGATCGGCTGCCTGTCCATGATCCAATACGCCCAGTAAGTCCTCCCCATTTTGGCACAGATATCCCTTGTACGGAAATCTCAAAAAACAGCTAGACACAAAATGGTTTGCAGAGTTTTAAAGGCATGCCAGAGGCTTAAACTTGCATTAACCCTTGAGCACAGCATCGCGGGAAATAAACCTCCATGGCTCCTTCACGGGAGACTTATTACCGCCTACCCTACAGCAGAGGCAAGAGACGGGCTTCGCAAAACAAACGCTCCTTGTGCTTCAAGTCTCATCCAGTGGCCTACCTCTGGTCGCTTCCGTGCGCAGTACTGAATCCACTCCAGGTAGACGCTGCAGTAGCTGGCGCGGGTCACCCCCTGCAGGCACGGGACGTAGTCCTCATCAACGTTCACGTTGAACATGGCGAGGTCACGCTCAATGTAATGCCACTTGGCAAAGGGCTGCAAGGACTTCAGAAGGGATTCGTTTTTGATCCAGGAGAGAAGTTTGGGGGACGTTACCATATAGTAGATTATACTCTGCAGAGAGAAAGCACTTATGATGTAGAATCGTCGAAACACCCCCGTGTGTGTAACCCCGGGGCCCAGACAGCGGACGTCTGTGGTGCCTCCCAAAATAACCCGTGCTTCCCCCTCCATCACATACACCGCTTGGGAATCCCAACTGGTGAGAATGCCACCCTCGGGCCGTCTCATTCCGAGTCACAGCTGTATTGAAATCTGTCTTGTAGTTTGCAAAAAATTCGTCCTTCAGAAAGGCTAGGTCCCGGCGCAGGGAATTCAAAACACAGCAGAGAACACGGACAGCCAGCTCCGGTAAGTCACCCCAGCGGCGGACGGGGAGGACGCCTTCCCGGCACCTTCCCTACCCTTTATCACCGCGGCGCCACTGAGGCTGGGCAGCCGTGCCCTGGGAGCCCGGCTCGCATCTCACTGGGGGTCACCTGCCACAGGGAGGGGTGCCGGGAGGTGCCGGGAGGCCGTGATGCCCGCTCGGGGCCCCAGACCCTTCACCGGTGGCCTTCTCTGATTGTAGACATACCTTCCTCCCAAGGGAGACGACAGAGAGGAACGCACGCAGCCTGGGCCTGGCCAGGGCTCGGGGGCTGTCAGCTGGGACCCGAGTGGGCAAAGACACTCTCCCAGAGCCTCCTGCCCTCTCAGCTCTCTTCCCTCCTTTCGGCTGGGACATGAAATCTCGAGCACCAAGGTCGGGGGTTGCTGAGGAGTCTCAGGGTATCTGAGGGGCTGGAGCAGGGGGGTGGACAGACACACGCGGTCCCCAGATTGGGGCCAAACCACGGCAGAGGCCTGACTCTACCGTTCTTGGCTGTTCTGACAGCTGCAGCCTCGACTTCGGGAAGGCTCATCTGTGCTTCATGGAGTGCGGCCTTCCTCCCGTGGGGCATACTCGCTACTGGGCTTCGTAGCTCACCTGACTCCAAAGTGGGGAGTGGGAGAGACCAAGTGAACCCGTGGTTCGTCCATCATCCCATTTCTACAGGACTGCCCCAGTGAGGGGGGAGGGGACAGAGAGGGAGGGAAGGAGGAAGAGGCCCTAGGAAGCTGAGCGTCGGGGGTGGGAAGGACAGAAGCTGTGCTGAAACCCACTCCTCTGCACTATTTTTGAGGCTTAAAATGAGCAAGTGTGCATGAAGAACGGAGCACAAGGCCCGGCATCCCTGCCTTACCTAGCCAGGAGCTCGAGGCTCAGGTGAGGTCTGGAGCAGGGGTGAGACCGCGGACGACACTAGGGGCCCCGAGACGGCAGAAGCTAATGTCCAGAAACACCGATTCTGACTCTGGAGGGTTTTCTATGATTGTCTACGAGCTGGCAGGATAATTTAAAGCTTCTAGGAGGCAGGCAGTGTAAGCAGATGACCCAAAGTCACAAGCAGAAGGGGATCCGTGACCATGGCCAAAGGCACGGCGTCTCAATCACAACGGCCACCATGAAATCGGGTCCGCGTGAACATCTGGTCTAGTTTTTCCCAACGCGTCCTAATCCATGTGCCAGATAGGAACAACACACATCGAAGGATGTTTACCTTTTCACTCATTTCTAGGAGGGGAATGAAAATAACCCCCTCGGCCCATGAAGTCAGAATAGTTAATGAGGACTTAGAATCCCAGAGGCTAACACTTCCTCCCCCAGGTCTGGCAAAATCTTGCAGTGTGGACTTCTGAGCACACTGCCTCCCCTCTCCGCCACCCCCCGCCCCCACTGCTTGGCTCCCCTTCCCTGCCCCCCCCATGCTGTGTAGAGAATCTATTCCTCTCTCAGAAAACACAGAACGCGCCAATCCTTGCACACCATGCCTGCTCCCACTTGATTTAGGCAGAAATCCTGTCGGGGAGAGAGAGTCAATGAACAGCGTGAAATCCTTGAGGATCTGTCAGGATGAAATGGGTACAACACTAAGTAAAACCCGTAAGTAAGGGCGGGGAAAATGAATTGATGACATAGAAACCTGATCCACGTGGAAAGCAAGACCTCTTCTGAATTAATTCACCGTATCTGGCTCCTCCAGCAGGGGTTCTCCTGGTTTCTCATTTTAATTGTAGATCAGCCTTTTCTATCAGACAGCGCGTTCGAGGAGAGGGGCCCGGGCAGGCAGCCCCACGTGCCTGGGTTTCGCACTCTCCATTCTGCAAGGCGAGCGATAAGCCCCTCTCCTTTCTGAAAGGCCTGCATGGGAACAATGGCAGCGGGAAAACCCAGCCCTCGTGGAAGGCTGATTTCTTGACTGCTAAGAGGGTTTTGAACACGAATAAATGGAGGGGAGGTGGAGGAGGCACCAGGGAAAACCTCCAGTCGTCAGGAAGGAAATGATTTCAAATATATTCAGAGAGGGTGGTTGGAACTGACCCAGTTTATTAGGAGATTTTTTTAAAAATCCTTTTGTGTAATGGGATTATTCCAAGCTTTTCTTCCTTTTTGATTTGCCTGCCCAATAAAAATAATAATAGTAATCATAAAAAGAATGAAACCGAGCTCTTGAAACTTGAAGCAAGCCAGCACTAAAAATGCCACTTTGTCACCACGTAACCAAGGCCAAAGAAGACAAGACTCGTTCACTTTTACCCTAAAATGGGGCTCTCTTGTGCCGCTGGGCACTCCTGATGTTTTCTTTAACTATTGGGGGGGGGTAAGCACGGGTTCTGAGCCTCCCCCTCAGCCGAGGGCGGGCGAGCCCTGACCGCTGCATTTAGAGAAAGCCTCACACGGACAGTCCGAACAGTCCCCGTCGACGTGAATGAAACAGGACGAGGACGCGCCGTGAGACCCCATCTGCCCCCAGATCCCAGCCCCTCCTGAGCACCGACTCAGAACTTAAGAGAAATCTGTTTCTATTGAGCACAGATGTGTCCGTAGTCGTTCCCAGGCCTCACTGTGTATTCAATCACTTAGGAAACTAAATTAAAAATACAGGTGCTGGGGCCCCTCCCCAGGGCCATGGAATCAGGACTTCTGGGTAGGACATGCAAATCCATAATTAGCTGGCTTATTCAGGGGGTGTGATGGCCCGGGGCTGCCCCCAGCTTGTGAGAAGCCCCCCACCAGGTAACGAACCGTTGTACTGTGCGCCTCTCCTACCCCACCTGAAACTCTCATGTTGGCCTCGGCCTCCTTTCTTGGAAAACAAGTTCGGGCACTGTTCTCCCACAAACTAAATACCTCCTGGCAGAGCCCGGGGTTGGGGTGGGCGCTCCTTCAGCCTCTGCCATTTGCACCTTATCAGACTGTAGACTGCCGTTTTAGAAAACATGCAGGGGATTGGGAGGCATGTTTCTCGGAGTTTGGGGAGGAACCTGAGTATCGATTCACTTACTAGTGTGCGAGGGAGGGATGCGTTAAGGAACAGGCCCCGGATGGTTCCCCCAAGCCTCTGGGAAAGCCGCGAGGGTAAACCCAGAACAGGTATCTCATCCCTTCTCTCTCCCTTCTCTCCCAGTCCTCGTGACTTGCTGCGCGGCTCCATCATGAGAGCCGGGTCCGCCCATGTGTCTGGCTCGTGGAAAGGCTGTCTATGGGGGGCTCCCGACTCACAGAGATGTGGCCTAATGCCGAGCCCCATTCTCAACCTGAAGGCCTACAGCGGGTCGCTCAGACTCTTGCCGACATCTGAATCTCATCCACGCAGACCGGTATCGACCAGACCCGGGATCCACACGATCTTTGTTCATTCAGTCCAAAAAATGCACTGGACACTGCCCTGTGCCAGTCATCACACTGACCTCTGGGCCCCCAGAGAGAGTCGGGGCTGTGCGGCTCCTGCGCCTGGGGAGTTGCGGAAAGGCGATGTAGAAGAGATTTTAGAGCAAGGCGAGGTGAATGTCGGCACGGGCCCCAGGGTAGCTAGTGTGCACACAGAGGGATGAGAGAGGCACAGAGGACGCCTGGCAGGGGGAGAGGGGCAGGGACCACGGGGAATGTGTGCAAGGGTAGGGTCGAGACCATACTGCAAACAACAGCAGGGCCTGTCCGTGCGGGTTCTCTCTGGGCTCCAGGCTGCTGAGGAGGCCCATTCCCTACCCACTCCCAGCTGGCACAGACAGGACAAGCTTTTGGCCAACGGGATCCCACAGGGACATACTGTGGCAGTGGCCAGGAGGCCTTCTAGGGGACCACAGTGCACACCTTGCTCTTCATTTCCTCCATCCTCTCCTCCATCCATTCAAGCTTCCATCTTGGAACAGGAAGTTTCCAAAATGGCGGAGCTGGCAGTTGGAAGGGACGTAGGTGCCTAGGGCTTCCTGCCATGGAGCCACCTCCTTCTTCGCTTAGGTGTGGGAGAAACACACCTCTCACGTGAGGGCACCACGACTCTCTCATGACCCACCGCCACATCTACTGCCGGGTGATGCCCTGGGCTTCCTGGGATGGGCTCTGGAGGAAAGACTTGTCGCCGCCTAGTTTATAAGGAAGAAGGAGCGAACTGTGGAGTTAGGAGATGAGCTCGACACTCCCCGCTCTGCTCTCCAAATGTTCCCCAATGTATGTAAGGCTGGGCAAGACGCCTACGGTTTCGGGTGAGGTAGGGATGGAAACGTCTGCAAGCCTTCAGCACGCGTCAAGGCGGTGCGTACAAGCCACTAACTCTGTTTCACGAAGTCTGCACAGGAAGGAAAGCATTTCACGAACACTTCTTGTTGCAACTGCCTTGGGATGTGATAATTAAGAGTTACTTAACCTTCTGACTTTTCACAATCTGTCTTCGATTTCCTGTAAACTTTAGCAGTATTAGTGCACGTGCGGGGCTCTCCTAAGTAGCTATTCCAAGTTTCTAAACATCTTCCTTTTCGGTTGGTGGAAACCCCCGAAGCTTCAGGCACCCGTGTTATCTTTCTGTTTTGTATTTCCTCATTTCTGCCGGACCCCCTCTTTCAGCCTCAGCTGGCAGGGAGTCTGGGATCTCAGAAGGATGAGTGTCCTCATTGTCAAAGGCATTAAAATGCGGGCCCCTCTGAGGGGGCAGGTCCCAGGGCTCCCTCCAGGCAAAGTGCCCCCTTGGAACAGGAGCCGATGCAAAGGCTTCCTAGCCTTGGCGGCTCCCACCTGTCCACCCCCCCTTTAGAAAATGCTGTTGCCCCACTGGCCTTCTGCACCCTCGCTTAAAGCTCACATTCATTCTCTGGGTGACTTAACTCCAAAAACGGACATTTTCTGAGGCTGAAGAGGTGGGGCAGACACGGATACTGAGCAACAGGAAAAATATGTTCTTCGCCCCCACCCTAGTGAGGCAGAAAGGCTGTCATAACTAAGCCTACTTGGACCATTTTGCTCTTTTTTTGAATTTTCATTTTAGGCTTATGAGCACCCAGACTTAGTGACGCAGGCCACCAACTGCAGGTGAAGCCAAAGCCCTTTGGATTTTTCATAGAAATGGTGGTTCTGAAGCCTAGTGGGGGCTCAGATTCAGAAGCTAAGGGGAAGCTTCGAAATGCAGCTTTTTGCAAAGCTTCCCGGAGCCCCTTGAGCCAGCCCGGAACTATTACTCAGACAAGTGCATGGGGCCCTGGGACAGCGCTACCTTGACGTAGTACCGGATGAGGATCCTTCGGAGGTCAAACACCTGCAGCATGGTGGCCGCATTGTTGTCCATGATGCTGTAGCCCTCCAGGATGTACTGTGTGCGCGTGATCTCCCAGGTGAGCCAGCGGAGGTGAAAGGCAGCGTTGCAGGAGAGCAGGTGCGGCAGGTGGCCGGGTTGGCAGCAACAGCAGCCTCTGTCCTCCTCATCACCTTCCATGATGGCCTCAACCTCCCTCTGCTGGCAGTAGGTTCCTGGCGGAGGACAGACACGATGGCAGTTACACAAGGCGTCATTAGGCCACCTCAGTTCGGAATGGACTCTTTCCCTTGGCTTCCATTAGAGGGGGAGATGCCGAAGAAAGTCTGGGAATCGGAAGTGTTTCATTCTTTAATTCCCACATGAGTCACAATGCTTATCATCAATTCTTTTCTTCATTCATATTTGATTGCCATCTCCTCCCCATTGTGTGTGTGTGTGTGTGTGTGTGTGTGTGTGTGTGTGTGTGTGTTACAGGAGAGAGGCTTTCTGGGTGCTTATGGACACCACTGGTGGAAATGTAGGGTGGTTAGGTCCTTGAGCTCCCTTTCCCAGAAACCTGCAGGTTGCAGCTGAGCGTGTAAGAGGCTACGTAAAGGTGGCGGGTGGAGATCTCTGAGAGACCTTATGTAGATGCATGCTGAGGTGTTTTTAGGAAGGAGGCTTCCTCCCTGCTTCTTTCCCTGGAAGAGCTCCATTGCCAGCCTTCGCGGGCACACCACGCAGGCTACCGGCCTCGCATGTGACTGGGGGCAGCATGTGGGGGGCCCTGGGTACATTTCCAAAAGAGTTCCCTCCAAAAACAGGAGACGATTATGGGTGTCAGCCGCTTCTGAAAATGAGACAGCCTATCTTCCTCAACATGTTTGTCAGGGATCAGAAGGGAGGCACACAGTGCGCCGATGACATGGTTTACTGGTCCCAGCGCAAGGCGGAGCTGTGACCTGGAATTATCCCTGCAGATGGGAGGGTGGGCTGAGGGTGATATCCTGAGAGTTAACAGAAAGACACGGAATAGCCTGCATCTAGTTTCAAAAAACCGGCTACGCGATTTGTGAATAAGTAGCATATTGAACAAATACTTTAGTACTTTTGTTGATTGTATGTGTGAACCAGAAGTAGGGAAAGGGAAAGATCATACTCGGAACGGGGTGAGAAGCCTTTGGATGTTTTTAGCTTAGGAGAGACGGAGTCGGATTTGTGTTGGAGGAGACCATGTTGGCTGCTGTTCAGAGAATGGGCTGGAGAGGAGTGAGGGGTGGGAACCATGGCACGGGCCACATGGCTGTTGGCTAACACAGATGGGACAGCGGTGACGTGGACAAAGGCTGTTGGGGGAGGCAGGGAGAAGTGATTAGGTTCTGGAACTCTCTGAAGGTAGTCTGATAGGATTTGCCAACCAATTTGGACATGAGATGTTGAAAAGATGCATCAAGAATGGTGGGAAGTATTCTAACCCAAGCAAGGTGAAAGTGAAATTATCCTTCATAGAGGAGCGGGGAGCAGCCTCTGGGTGGGGAGATAGAAAGACAGGGAATTTTCTTTTCAGTTTTAGCTGTTGACTATTAATCAAAAATAGAGATGTCAAGCAGAGAGTTGGAGGAAGAAATGCGGAGTTCAGGAGAAAGGTTCTGTCAGAGATTCACAACATCTGAGAGAATTATCAGGATAGAGGGGCTGTTTAAAATAACCTGCGGAGAGGGGAGATGTCTGAGAGCTGAGCTCTGAGCATTCTATTCAGAGGCTGGGAATGTGAGCTTCTACCAAAATGATTGAATAGAAGTGGCCTGTGAGGTCCGAAGAAAACCAGAATATAACAAAAGCAAGTTAAAAAAAAAAAAAAAGAGTTTCAAGGAAGAAGGAACAACAGCTACATTAAATGATGCTCAGAGGTCAAATTACATGAGGAGTTAGCTGTTAGATTCGACAATACAGAGGTGAACAATGATCTTCGCAAGAGGTTTTTGGTGTCATGACGGGTGACGGAGGGAACAGATTTAAGATGGTGGGAGAGAAAAAAGTAAGAACAGTTAGTGTAGGCAACACTTCTGAGGAGTTTAAAAGCTTTCTGACTTTCTTACATTTATTATACATATGTTAGAATGCTTGCTATTGTCCCACAGATCACTGGGTTTCTGTTTTTTTTCTTTAAATTTTTTATTATTTGCATCAGTTTGGATAGTTTCCATTGTCTTGTGTTCAAGTCCACTGATCTTTTCTTCTATCCTCTAAATGTTTCACTTCAGACATTGCATTTTATTCATTTTTTAGAATTTCTCTTTTTTCCTATTGATAGTCTCTATCGGATCATTCATTATGATCATTTTTCCTCTGACTTCCTAACCATATTAATAACTTTGAAACCTGTTTTCTGTTCCCTCCAACATCTTTGGTTGTGTTTCTATTTATTGTTTTCTTTTTCTGGTTATGGGATCACCTTTCTCGGCTTCTTTTCATATCTAGAAACTTTTATTATATGCTGGATCCTGTTGACCGTTAAGGTTGACAGTCTGGACTTTTTTTTAGAGAGAGTTATGTTAACTAGTTAATTTATTTGCACATCAGCTTGTCAGTTTGATCCTTTGGAAACTTGTATTTAATCTTTGGTTAAGAGTGTCTAGAGTAGACCTCTGGGTGATGCTATCTCTACCCCTCTACAGCCTGGTCTTTCTGGGGTCTCGGATGAATTCCTGGGGTGTTCGACAAGTGTCTCCCCTGAATGGAATTTCTCCATCTTGGTACTGTTCGGCCTCTTTATTCTCCAGTTAGCTCACACCTCCCCAGTTACTATTCTCTGTCTGGACTCACCTCTAACATTCAGCAGGTTAAGATTTATCCTGTCACTAAAGAGAATCCCTGCACAGATCTTTGAAGTACTGCGAATTTCTGCGAAATTCACTCCTATCTGCTACTCCAGCCGACAAAGTCCAGCTTTATTAGCGGTCCAGAACTCTGATTCTGCCTCCCTAGCTCCTGCAACAACTGTATCCTGTTTGGACACGGCCTCCCTCTCCTACAGATAGGACGGGGCCTCCAGGAAGAGAGCAAGGGTAGTTATTAGGGAGCTTACTTTGTGTGTGTCTCTTTTCTCTCAACTGATGAATATATCTTTTCCAGTTTTAATATTGTTTATTAATATTACCGGAAGGATAGTCCAGTACTGGCTAGTTAGTCATGGCCGAAAGGGCAGCTCTCTGAATCCTTCGACATGTCTTTTGAGACTTAATTCAAACATGAAAACTGTCCCTACATCCATTTCCATACCATTCACTTTTCCCAAGATCCCACATCATTATTTACAATGCCTGGTGCTGAGCGGGTGCTAACAACGTGGTTGGTGAGATGCCTGAATGAATGAATGACTGAATGAATGAATGAATGAATGAATAAATGAAAGACGTTAACCCAGATCACCGTATGCACAGGCAACAGATACCTACTGGGAAAATGCACAGCAGATTACATCATATGTGTGGCAGATAAAGTCCATGTTGGTCCTAAGCTTCTCTATAGACCAAATCAGATGGTCATAGTGGGTCAGAGATGGAAAACTACAACGTTCAAATAATAACGTACACACGGAACTGTTAGGATAATGGGCAACGAAACAGGAGTTGACCAGGAAGGGGGAACGCGAGCAGGTTGTGTAACATAAAGTATAATGGGAAGAGCTGGACCCAGATCTTGTGAGTCCTTTTTCCCCAAGACTTAACTGCTTTGGGTCTTAGCTGAAAACACTTTTATTCCTTTCTTTTTTTAAAAAAAAATATTTCAAGGATCTTTTAGCTCATTCTGCAATATATGGTAGAGATGTATATGAATACATACATAAACTATAAACGGTGAGTAACTGAGACGGCGTGCTGGGGCTCCTGGGGTGAGAGACGACCACGGCGTCCTGGGACCCTAGGACTGCAGGCAGTAGACTCCGGGGCCGGGATATGTCTCATCCCATCAAATGGCACACTCACCACACTGGTGTTCTGCCAGTAATCAATAGAATTCAACCAGAAACTCATCCCGTGAAGAAGTGAGAGAGCTCTTAGGGAAGAAGCAGAGAGGAGGATTTCCACCTCGAACGGATAAGCAAAACTGGTTGAACGACGGGTCTCAAAAATCTGCGTCTCTTTATAATTTCTCTTTCCATGTGGGGCTGAATGTCACGGTTGGTTTTTTCCCCCATTACATTAAACAAACTGGAAGGTGTGTGTGTGTGTGTGTGTGTGTGTGTGTGTGTGTGCGCGCGAGTGTGCATGTGTGTGTATGCTCACGTGTGTGTGTGCGCGCGTGTGTGCGTGTGTGTGTGCGTGTGTGCACGCCCCCGTGCACAGTGCACTACAGAGTTCAGATTTCCACCACGTGAATGGGGTAAGTCAAACCACACACCATGAGGAACGACAGTGGCAGAAGGGTGAGGACACAACCACTGGCCAGGGCCATCGTAACTGTTGGGGGCTTTTAATAAATCCTCAGCTGAGGTAGGTCCCAGCGCCTTCTCTTGGGAACAGAAGATGCAGCATCAGGATCATATTGTAAAAGAAGATGAAAGTACAAAAACCCAGTCACATGCATACATGCGCTAATTTGCTGCTCATACGCAAGTCGAGACCGCAGTCTTCTCGGAGAGGCTCACGGGGTGTGGAGCACATTCCCTCCAAAGGGGACACCGGAGGCCAGCGGTCCCCACACTGGGACCTCTCACCCCATCGGTGTCAACGAATGACGAGCGGGGCGGCTGTTTCAGTCCGCTGCTTCTACTGAAACTGACTCCTGGCATCTTCAGTGCTGCGGGGTTCCCGTGGGCTAAGCGGGCCACAGGGAGGCATTCCGTAAATATTTTTGAATTATTTGGAGAGTGTCCTGATAGATGAGCATGCCTAATTAAAGCAGTAGGAATTGCTGTTTTGAACTGAGAATGTATCTGGTAGATCCCAGATGTCCTGCCACACGGGATACACATCCATGTCCCGAGTGCGGCCACGATGGGGGGCAGCCACTCCTGGCATACAGGACAGCCCTCCTGGCCGCTGACCCTTTCTTCCTCTCTTTGCTGGTTCCCCGATGGCAAGCACTGCTCCCCTTTAAGTGCTGTTTCTCGTATCTACCAGTGACAGGCCAGGCCTGGCTTATTCATTCACACTTATTTCCCAAAAGGAATGAAGTCAATTTTAAAAGACATGCACGTTACAATGGCACATGATACAATTTAGGTGAAAACGGGGATGAGAAAAAATACGACGAAGCCAGAATAGTGTCAAGAGACCCTAACTGCGTTCTGTGATACCCTATCTATTTCCTAAAGGTGGGGCACAGATCGCAGCGGAGCTTTCTAGAAGCCAATGTACAGAGAGAACTTGAATAGCTTCTTGTGTCCTTAAGGCAACAACAAAATAATTCCTTTCAAGGGTCATAGCTATTTCTGGCAAAGACACCAGGAAGATAATATTCCCAGGATCCTAATAAAAGGAATATTGTGCAATACGGTGAACACAGTCCTTAACAGCATTGCCCAGAAAGTACAAACACAAGCTTCAGCAAGCTGTTCTAAAAGAGCCAAAGAGAAGAAAGAGAAAGTACATCCATGGGTGACCAAAACACTTTAGCTTTAAGTATGTGGTTCTCTTTTTGTCTCCCAAGGTCAGATGTTAGAGACTCTTGGGGGCAGGAGAACTTCATCCCTTTGAGGGAATCCTTGCCGCGGATCGTTTTCTCTCCACCGAGTTCTGACAATTATTGTACTGAGCAGCAATGGCTTTTAATGTGTTCTTCCTGGCAAGCAGGGGGAGTGTAGATCTTCCCTGTGGCTGGTGAGAGCAGGCATCTCGCCCTCGTGGTCAGCCAGCCGGCGGTGGAGCTGACATTCTCTTGGGAAAGGAGGGGAGCTGAAGAGAATGGTTGCCTGAACAGAAGGTCTGGTAACCAAAACTCAACCCAAACTGTCCTCCATTCTGTTCCGCACAGCCCCGAGGGGGAGGTGCCGTCCAGGCTGGGAGGACTCGGGGAGGGGAAGTCAGCCACGCTCAGGAGGGGAAGCGATGGGGATGGGAATTAGGGAATGGGCTGTTTACCAAGAGATCAGAAGACATGAAGGAGAAGATGGGCCACTATGTGATGGGGACTTCAAGGAGGTCTTGAAGGAGAGGACTGAAGGAGGAGGACTGAGGACTGAAGGAGGACTGAAGGAGAAGGCTTCACTGAAAGATAATACCAGCTCGCTTTACAATCTTCCAGTGAGAACATGCACGATGAAGCTTAAATGCACGACATATTGTAAAGATCGGGCCGCTAGACCCTCTAATTTTTCTCCATATCTGACATGTGTATTTTGGGAAACACTATTAAGGTATCCCAAAGAATCTAAGTGGGTCCCAGAGGAAATCCCAGGTGTCATCATTACTACGTTTAGTGTTCTCCAGAAATAACGTCTGAAAATAACTTCACTGGACGTTTAGCTGAGCTGAGTTTCCATATGGTCACTGCCTTCCTGGGCCCAGCGTGGCAGACACTGGGCTAGAGTTTTGCAGATGCTGAGCAATGAGGCCCCCAGAAGGGGCTGGACAGGAGAGAATTGGCCCCTGGCCATGGAACGGACGGTAATTAAATAAAGATCTGATTTAGCCTGTGCTTTTCAAGCCGCAGGTGGGACTTAGAGACACACACTGGGGATGTGTGTGGATTTTATGAATGGTATTCTCTTTTGCAGTCACAAGTCAGATCGTTCCTGAATTGCCCAGGGCCACAAAAGGAAGAGGCCACCAGATACGGTCAAAGCTCAGCTCACAGCAGTTCACTTCCATGAACGTTTGGACCTCACACATGCATGTTACGTGTTGAAAACACAGCAGAGGGGTGCTTGGCCCCAGTCAGCTCTCATTGGAGAAATACCCCCCACCAGTGAGCTTCTCATATGTGTCAGACAGATAATGATGGACGTGCTAACAGGGGAAATCTTAAACCACACTGTCTCTTGCTAGCTGGTTATATCAAGGGGCTGTTCTGTGACCAGATGAAATAATATCAGAGAAGATTTTTACGGTTTTTGAATTATGGTCATTTTCAGCAAAGCCCCAGTCTGATTCACTCCCATGCCCTGCAAATCTCTTCTATAGTTTTAAAGTCACGGACATGCCTTCCTCTGCGCCCCCCTCAGCCCACACTGCTTCTCGGAGACAGAATCCTAGAACAGGAGCTGAAAGGTAGATCTGGGCATCCATCCCTCAGCCACCTGCCTGGGAGGAGGTTTCTATATCTGCTAGCCTTCACCAGATTTAATTTTTGGGAAGAAATAATTATTCTAACAAGAATATGTTTATATGCAAAGCTGTCCGACTACACATCTCACTTCTTGTTGGCTAAACATCCATTTGACAATCACCCTTTTGAAATTAATCCGAACTTAAAGACGGAGAGAAAAAATTGCCAAGAATATGTGCGACACCACTGAGGTCAGGAACCGAAATAAGACAAGGAGTGGGACTGGTCTATTGAGATACTGAATAAGTTTAGTTCTTTATCATTTTACTGGATAATTTCTCCCCTAGTCCCAAGTTCCAGGCCTTCAGCGTCATTGGACTTGTGCGTTTTTTAAGTATGACGCAGAGACTCCAGGAGAAGTGTATTGGCCGGGGGTTCAGTAGGGGGGAGATATGTTAGAATAATTTATATGCGTTTGACTTTGTGGGCCCAGCAGAGATTTTTTTGTAACAATTTTATATTCCGAGGAGACTCAATTTAAGATGTACAGATATGAATTAAAATTCTCTTATGCCCTGTTTGGCAAGCTAGATTTTAAATGTGTTGAAATGCCTTCCAGTGAAACAGCATTGTTTTTTCTTGGAGAATTTTTATTTCAAAACTTCATCTATTAATGTAATATTAACCAACTTGAAAAGTGATGTCTCAGCCTCTCATTCTTCACACACACTAACCTGCTTAGGCAGGTGTAATTTCTCCTTTTTAAATTAGGATGCCGAGTCTCAAAAGTAACTTCTCCGATAGAAGGGTCTGGTCTTTTGAATTTAAAATCAGTATTTCCCCTTTATCATACACTGTCTAATAAGACAGTCTCTTCAATAAATGGTGCTGGGAAAATTGGACAGCTATGTATAGAAGAATGAAACTCAACCATTCTCTTATACCATACAGAAAGATAAACTCAAAATGGACAAAAGACCTCAATGTAAGGCAGGAATCCATCAAAATCCTAGAGGAGAACATTGGCAGTAACCTCTTTGACATCGGCCACACAACAACTTCTTTCAACCCACATCTCCAAAGGAAATAAAAGCGAAATGAACTTTTGGGACTTCATCAAAATAAAAAGCTTTTACACAACAAAGGAAAGAGTCAACAAAACAAAGAGGCATCCCACGGAATGGGAGAAGATATTTGCAAATGACACTACAAAGGGCTGATATCCAAGATCTATCAAGAACTCCTCAAACTCAACACCCAAAAAAAAGATGATCACATCAAAAAATGGGCAGAAGACATGAACAGACATTTCTCCATAGAAAACATACAAATGGCTAGCAGACACATGAAAAAGTGTTCGTCATCATTAATCATTAGGGAAATTCAAATCAAAACCATACTGAAATACTACCTTACACCAGTTAGAATGGCTAAAATTAACAGGACAGGAAACAACAAGTGTTGGAGAGGCTGTGGAGAAAGGGGAACCCTCTTACACTGTTGGTGGGAATGCAAGTTGGTGCAGCCGCTTTGGAAAACAGTGTGGAGATTCCTTAAAAAATTAGAGCTACCCTATGATCCTGCAATTTCACTACTGGGTATTTACCACAAAGATACAGATGTAGTGAAAAGAAGGGCCATATGTACCCCAATGTTCATAGCAGCAATGGCCACAATTGCCAAACTGTGGAAAGAGCCAAGGTGCCCTTCAAGAGACAAATGGATAAAGAAGATGTGGTACATATATACAATGGAATACTACGCCTCCATCAGAAAGGATGAATATCCAACTTTTGTATCAACATGGATGGGATTAGAGAAGATTATGCTGAGTGAAATAAGCCAAGCAGAGAAAGTCAAGTATCATATGGTTTTACTCACTTGTGGAGAATAAGGAGTAACATGGAGGACAGTGGGAGAAAAAAAGGAAATGTGAACTGGGGTAAATCAGAGAGGGAGACAAAGCACAAGAGACTTTGGAATCTGAGAAACAAACTGAGGGTTTTGGAAGGGAAGGGGGTTGGGGGATGGGAGAGCCTGGTGGTGGGTACTGAGGGCATGTATTGCATGGAGCACTGGGTGTGGGGCATAAACAATGGATCTTGGAACACTGAAAAAATAAAATAAATTATTATTTGAAAAAAAAAAACTTCACAAATTATAAGCAAATGTTCTCTGAATTTGCTTTTTCTACCAGCCCATAGGTGAGCATGAAATGAAGCAAATCACTTTGTGTACACAATAATTTATATTGGGCAAGTTTGAAGCATAAGTCTAAGAAACACTGAAATAGATAATAATTATCTGTGAATACTATGGTTTTTCTCCCCCTCTTGCCCCAGTCACAGATGAGAAAACCAATGTACTCAACTTCACATGGAAGAGTCAGATACTTTCTCATTCATATTTAATTCCAGCTTGTCTAATTTTACTTTTCTCCAACAAACTTATTTTTGAGTGTTAAAATATGTACACTCTGTGAATGTTTATCAGGAAAGCCCCTTTCCTTCCCAGACTGGCTATCTAACAAGCAGGCTTTGTTTCTCTCATTAACACGTCACATAATTTGAAATGAAGAAGAATATGTGCTTAGGAATTCTAAATGGAGAACCTATTATTTTATGGGTAGACTTTGGACTCAAGGAATTTAATGGCTTATTCGAGCCACATAGACATAGGAACTCAGGACTCGCTAATGACCTGAATATTGCCATAGAGAAGAATTCTAGATAGACTCAAGATTAGTGGGACAGCTATGGCTCTCCATGGATTTGCCAGTTAGGAGAAAAGTTTGGGTTGGATTAACTTGAGATAAGATTAGTGACACAGATATATTAAAAATGTCCCCACAGGCTGGTGATTATGGGGTGTTAGCCAAACTTTGAGATGGCTGAGAATATTTCACACAAACAGGCACGTAAATCCCATTTTTTGATGTTTTCCAGATCCATTGGTAATTCGTGGCTGCATGCTGACAACTGTGCCTAAGCTTCCCACATTCATTCTGCAAGAACCTTCCAGGTTTCACTGTTGCTACGGCAGTTGATCATTCAAGAAACTGAGCTGCTAACAGTGGTGATGCTATCTTAAGATTTAAGAGCACTTTCAGGTAAAACTTTTAAGTTTCAACAGCCAGAGAGATTTTTTTTTTTTAAAATGGTTATTCTTTCCTTCTCCCTCCCTCCCTCCTTCCCTCCCCA
>PITA01019309.1:0-37899 GCA_004023965.1 Spilogale gracilis | reverse complement strand
ATGTGAGGGTCTTGCTTCTCCCTGCCTACTGGTGCTGATGAGCAACCCCTCTCAGGGTCTGGCTTTGGTAGAACAGTGACTGAAACAACCAATGTAGATGAAAGTGGCTATGCTTCCAATCCAACTATGTTTATTACTGTTGATGATCCTAGCCCTTGCAGCAGATATTTAGATCAGGCTTTAAAATGAAAACTTGCTTACAAATACATCATCTGATTTAATACTCATAGCAACCTTGGAAATAGAAATTTTTATTATTGTCTTCATTTTGTATACAAGAAACTAAGACCCAGGGAGGGTAAGAAAATCCTTCTAGACCAAGCATTCACATAGACCAACATTTTTCTTTGAGCACGTACCAGGCACAATGTTATATGTTGAGCATATAATAAGGAATAAATTTCCAGCTATTGATGGAATTTGGGTTCCAATGCAAAAATCTTTAGTCCAGATTTTAAGATTTTCTTTTTTCTAAAGATTGCATTTATTTATTTATTTGAGAGAGAAAGAGAGAGAGCATGAGAGGGGAGAAGGTCAGAGGGAGAAGCAGACTCGCCGCAGAGCTGGGAGCCGATATGGGACTTGATCTCGGGACTCCGGGGTCATGACCTGAGACGAAGGCAGTCTCTTAACCAATGGAGCATCTCTTTTTTAAAGATTTTTTAAGTGTATTTGTCAAAAGAGAGAGACTGCAAACAGTGAGAGCGGCAGGCAGAGGGAGAAGCAGGCTCCCTGCTGAACAAGGAGCCCGATGGGGGGACTCAATCCCAGGACCCTAGGGTCATGACCCGAGCTGAAGGCAGATGCTTAACAGACTGAGCCACCCAAGAGTCCCAGATTCCAAGATTTTCATGTCATTCTCCACTTTTCTCATTTTTTTTTAAAGTGAAATGCTCACCATCCACTAGTAGTTTATTCCTGGCTAGACTTGACTCCTCTGCCACCAATCTATCATCAGTTACTTAAACAATTAACCTAATATTCAGGGATAGATTCCATTCTGTTCTTTCCATTCTGCTCTTTACATTTACCAGTCCCCTTTAAACTCATTTAGGACCTGAAAATCTGAATAACTCTCATGTGGATTTTGAGTCATCTGGTTATACTAATATTGGTCTAAATAAAGCAGAAAGCTAAATCTGGGAGTCAAGATTTTCATTCTTCCTTCAGAAAATCCTCAAAAGCATTTTTTTAAAAAATTTATTTATTTATTTGACAGAGAGAAACACAGTTAGAGAGGTAGCACAAGCGGGGGAGTGAGAGAGGGAGAAGCAGGCTTCCCACTGAGCAGGGAGCCTGATGAGGGGCTTGATCCCGGCATTCTGGGATCATGACCTGAGCCGAAGGCAGTCGCTTACCCAACTGAGCCACCCAGGCTCAAATCATATTTTCATGGTGCTCTAGAACTACTATGGCATGAATTGTTAGTTGAAGCTAAGCAAAGAGGAGAAAAAGTGTCTGTAGAGGGTTTCTTTTGTCAAATAAATTTAGAAATCACCTAATTAAACAGAGTTAAATAGATTTCTTTACAAAGAAATTTTCAGAGACTTTAACATGCTAGTGTGATTTGCGAACCATCAAGATCGATCTAGACATAGATGTAAGTATGGATATAATGTAGATATGAAGGTAAAGACACAGATTATAATGCTAACTAGATTTAGATAGATAGATAAGAATAGATGATATAGAAATGAAAGGCAGCATTATGTAGTGGTTAAAAGAATAGATCCTAGGTTTGGATTTCCAGATTGAACCAATAGTTGCTAGTTGTGCTATCTCTCTTGCCTTAGTTTCCCTCTGTAAAACGGACATTACATTAAGCCTATTATGAAGATTAACTTAACTAATGTATGTAAAGCACTAAGAACCTTCATCACGATTAATGCTCAGTAGCTAGTAGATGAGATCATTAGCTCTATTTACTACATAGCATTTCTCAGATGTCGGATGAAAGACTTCTAATAGCATCTTAAGGAATTCATATTACAATGGGATACTCTATCTAAGATGCTTCTCAGGGACTTAGAACACAGGTTGGAATAGGGTAGGACCTGGGAGCCATCTTCTAGAATATGGGAGGAGAGTCCTGCATGAAGTCACTGTTTGAGGAAAGATGCATCACTGGAGAAACCAGGTCCTCACGGTTCTTGTCTTTGGCACAGGTTGATAGCCCAAGAGCCTGGGCCAAGGAATGGAGAGTAAATGGAATGCATGTCATCATTTCTGCTTCCTTCCCTTATGACAGATACTGCTAACTGGTCATGACGCTCTCTCCCACTGTCCTTGTCAACACAGCATGTTATGCAACCCTGCACGAAGGACAGAATCTGCGTGTGAGATAAAACTACTTCGTAACCCTGAGTTAGTCATCACTAAGTGGTAAAGAAAGCAGCAGCACTCCATCCCAACTGGTTGCTGAAACACCAGGGTGCGACTTGGACAGCTTATCCTACTAAGTCACCACATTTCGGCCGGCATTGTTTAGCCCTTGAGGAAGTTAAATAACAACAAAAATCATGGTGGTTATAAATAGTCAACGGGGGGGAGGGACGACATTGGTGGGGAGGTGGCTGAATGGCAGCTCAGACGACTTTTAGGGATTCACTTCTGAGGAAGGAATTAAGAGCTTCTGAGGAAAGGTTCCTGAAGTGAGAATTCAACAGAAGTCTTAGTGAGAACGCGTGTTCCTTCATATCTCAGGCTGGGAGGATAATTTTCATAGGTGAGGTCACGTCATCACGTCATGTCCAAGGATAGTCTCCGGTCCTTCCCTCTCACCTCTGAGTACTTCCAGTGGGTACACATGCCAAATGAGTGACGCAGAGATTTAGAGCTCACCTTAGGCCTTAGTATCTGGCAGGGGAGGAAGCAGCCCCAGTTCTCAGTGGTGGACCTGAGATTAGAACGCAGGTCTTGGGACTCCAACTCCTGGCTCTCTGCACTGTACAATCCTGCTCTTTGATGCTGACTCAGTGTTTTCCTCTTGCCTCACACTGGGTCGTATTTGTTCTTGAGATCCTTCAAGTTTCTTCCCTACTTCCCTTTCACTGTCTTCAGATAAAAAGTCTTTCTACCTACCATACGGAGAAGAGGGCCCAGTGCAGCATCATTACCTAAAGGGAAATTATTACTGCAATAATGGGTTCTTTCATATTTTGGAGTGAAAAAAAATGTGATTTTCCTTACACAGAAGGAAAATTTTGTTTTGGCACCACTCCAGGTGTTGGGGAGTTTCTCTGGGGCCCAGTTAGAGCACCCTTATTTTGCACATGTAGATCAATGGGGCAGGGGAGCTGTTTGAGTCCATCATCTGCTTTTTCTTAGAAAAGTACTGATTCCAGGAATCGAGTCATTCATAGCTCCTCATGGAGCCCATTATCATGTGCATGACATTCAGTGTCGGCTGACCTCAAGATGGCCCTTTCATTTGGGGACTGTACCAAATGGACATTTAGGGAAGAATGAATCAACTGGGAGAGAAAGCAGAACATGAACTTTTTCCCTGGACATTTTTCATATTAATCTGTTATTTAAAACAATTAAGGCCTTTGTCTCAGCTGTATGGAACTGAAAAACAATAGACGTCTTCTCATATATTTATCTAACAAATATCTACCATGTGGAAAACACCATGTTGGGTGTTGAGGGTCATATAGAGTTGATGTAAGATGACATTCTCTGTTTTCCAGAAACTTCAACTCTAACAGAGGTGTGCCACAGGGGACACCCTCCCTAATCCTTTCCCCTCTCTTCCATCAGGGGATGAACTAGCCCTCACCCAATGCTTTAGTTTCTAGGAAGGTCTAGAATAAAAATAATTTAATCAGCGTGGGCAACTTTCTTCCTAGGTGACCAGGAGAGCTTCTTCTGACAGTGACGTTTCTCTTGTACTGACACCAGGCCTCAACAGAGCAGGAAAGAACCAATGCATCTCATGTAATCATAAAGAGGGGGTGAGACCCATGGTGGCGGTCTTTTGGTTCCTAAAGGGCAGGCTCAAAAGGTGAGAAAAGCCAAACTTGCTTCTGTGAATGGTGATTACTTCATAGGTGACCGAGGAAGGAGAGGAGCCAGTCTTCAGCTGTCACTGAGAATCCATGTTCCCTTGTTTATGGAGCACAATCTCTCTCTCTCTCTCTCTCTCTCTCTCTCTCTCTCTCTCTCTCTCTCTCTCTGAAGGCTACTTATGGAGGTGAGAACTCTTGCCTTCTGCCAAAGCTTGAGATATTGTTGCTCCAAATGGCAAGACATTAGGAGGAATGAGGTTCCACCTCTGGGGAGGGCTTGGAAAGGGCAGTGGCTAACTGTGGGTCTTGGCTCAGGGGCTCATGTCTTAGGTGGAGAAGGCAATCAGAGTGAACGCCATATTGCAGGGGCAGGTCAGGAAGGGGTCATCTCAGTGAGCAGCGACTTCTACACTTGAGGTGTGCCTGATCCTACAGTAAAGGATTCTGGGTACACATTTTGTTTTCTGGAGTGCTTAGTCTGGTGACAACTCATGGTCAGGGGCAGCCCAGAGACAGAGGGACTTGGCTTGTCCCATTTTCCAGACATTGCAGGAGAGGGGCTGGAACAACTGTGGTTACAAGTAGAGGTAGAGAGCTCTCCTCCTAGGAAGGCACAGAAGAGACCCCAGGCTGGAGAAAGAGGAAGCCAAAGCTTCCAAGACAGCAAAAGTCTGAGGTACCTTGAAACACCTGGGTTGCATTCTCTTTTCCCTCCTTTCTTTAGCTTGCTCTTGATTTCTCCTTTTTTCTTATTGCCTGCCCTTTTCATTTCTCCTTTCATCTCTCCTTCCTTTCATTTCTTTTTCCTTCCTCCCTCAGGGAAATGAGGGGTAGTCCTTTTCTGTCTCTCCTTCTCTCAGTCCTCCCATGCTTTTAGGATTTGTTCCTTCTGCTGCGTATTTGCTGTTATTTTAAGTCCCGTGGTATCAAATCAAAAGGGGCACAGGGTCTTCTGCTTCTCAAGAGATTACAGCCTCACTGTAGCTGACACTGCTAGGACCTACCCAATATTCATTTTCTTCTTCTCTCTTGGTGGCAAACACAGAAATATAATTTGGGGCCATATTGCATCCAATTAAGAAAAAAAACCCCTACATTTCTCAGTCTTTCTTGCTTGGTGTGGCTAAGCAATCAAGGTAGGTCCAGGGAGATATAAGCAGAATGTTGTGTGGGACTCTGGGAAAGACACATATAGGAAGCTGAGCAGCCAATAATTGCAGACTTCTTGCTCTTCCACCTTCTTCCTTCCTGCTGACCAGAGCATGGACCGGGGGCTGGAGCTCCGGAAGACATCTTGGCCCATGCAGTGAATTTAAAAATGGCAACTGCCCAACTAGAAGATTAGATAGGAAGAGGCTGGGGTCATGGGTCCATGAACCAGCCTTTGGACTGGATGTCTTTGGAATTCCTCTACATGAAAGAAAAATAAATTTCTACATTGTCTAAGCCCTTATCAGTTCCATTCTCTGCTACTATAGCTGAACTCAGTCCTAAGAGATTGACCAACTTCATCAATATTGTTTCCCATGCTCCATTATTCCCTCTCAGGTCATTGACTCTTCTGTCTTAGTTATTAGGTAGGACCCCATCCCACAAGGAATAACCTAGGCACTTTCACATTACATGGCTGGTCATGCCAGGGAAGTGCCCCTGACTTGGTTCTCCATCCAGCAATCCTTCATAGGTACAGCATAGGCCTTTTGTGTGTGTGTGTGTGTGGGGGGGTAGTTTGGAGCTATAGCTTTTGGAGTTTTGGGTACCCATAGCTGAGCCTCCTACACAATGTCAGATGGAGAAGCAAAGGCAATGCGTCTGAGGCAACCAGCTGTCCAGAAGCCTGGACAAGGCAACAATTGATGAGGTGCCTTCAGAGACTGAGTGTAAGGGAGGGCTTCATCAAGCAGTTTTTGCTGGTTGTGTTGTATGTACATTCACAAAGTAATTTACAGTTCCCTTGGAAACATGAAATAGTTAGGATCTAAATTTAGAGTGTTTGTTCTGAGCTGTTGTAATAAACCCAAAGAATATTCAGAGTGAAGGAACAGAGGGAAGAGATGCAGGACAATTCAACCAATCTAACCACCAAGCCCAATACCAGGTCACGGAGACCATAG
The DNA here is from genome assembly GCA_004023965.1 of Spilogale gracilis. NCBI lineage: Eukaryota > Metazoa > Chordata > Mammalia > Carnivora > Mephitidae > Spilogale > Spilogale gracilis. The sequence goes on along the minus strand of PITA01019309.1, from coordinate 31,775 downwards.
TTGCTCCTCTAAGAGGGTCAACACTCCTTTCCCGTCCTCCCAGTCAAGGAGCAGACGGGAGGTGGCCACTTCTCTGCCTTTTCTAACAACTCTGGTCCTAGCACTTTGTTTTTTTTGGTTTACTCCTTTGCCTTCTCAGTTATGTGAGGCCCCACGACATTCGCCATCTGTTTCCTGTTCAATTTTCTTGCAAAGTGTCTCAGTGTGTGGTCCCAGAGAACCAGCATGTGAAACTCTAAGGATGCAGCCAGATTGAATTTTCAAGATGCATCCACATGCTGATTTCCCAGGAAGGTTCTGGCAGCCTGTGAGGTAACACACATTCGTTTCCAGAGAGCAGGTGTGAGGTGGAGGCCTGGAGGAAGAGTGGAGACTCCGGATAAGCTCTATCTTGTATGATGACAGCACATGGGGTGTTGACTTTCTCGAGGAATACTGTTCCTTCCTCAGGCCTGATGACTTATCATCTCTTGCCTGAATTGAAATATAAGTCCTCCAACTGATCTTTCACTGCTTCCCCACAACCCCCATACTGCCAGGGAGGTGAGCTGGCTCAGACCAGACTCCATTTCTCCCTGAGTTATGCCTATTGCTGACGTCCCCAGCTGAACTATAACACTGCGAGGTCAGAGTGTCATTTACCCAGTAGTTGGCGTATTGTCTACATTAATTCAAAAGATAGAGTTTCTGAGTGAATAACACCATCGTATCCCTGCTTACACTCTTGCAATATCTCCCTGCCATCTATATTCTAAGTTCATTAACTTGGCATTGTAGCTGCTTCATTACATGATTCTATTTAAGTCTCCAACCTCACCTCTCACCACTGTTTACCTCTTGATTTGTGCCTGGGAACATGTGTCTACCTATGCTTGCTCCTACCATGTTCCAGCATGCAACATGGGGCTTTTTGAATTCACTGGATTTGTTCCTACTCTTCCTCTGCTGAATATGCTCCTGATAATTCTTTTCTATTCCTTACTTCCTTACCTCTCCCTCCCCACTAGCGCACTATGCCTAGCTAATGCCTCCTTAACTTTAATACTGACTTTCCCCACTTCTGGGAACCTTTCTGTGATTCTCTCCAGGTTGGGCTAATAATTGCATCTCTTTTTCACTCCTACAGCTTTCTGCATTGCACTTTCTACATTGCCTTGTGACTATATTTTTTTTATTTCTGTTTTCCATTCTATAGTATGACTTCTTTAAAGGCAATAACTGAGCTTTTAATTCCATTCAATTCACAATCATATTTTTTGAGTATGGTTTAGGAGTGGGGACACCGCAGTGAACAAAATAACCCCCAGGGGATTTACACCCTAGTGGTGGAAGAAAAAAAAGAGACAAAAAGTCATCAAGTAATGATAAGTGCTAAAAAGAAAGTTCGAATAGAAAACAGGGAAGCAAAGCAGGGCTAGGAGGTCTAAGAACCCCTTTGATGAGAAAATAGTTAAGAAGCTACTTAAAAGAAGGGAGGGAATGAGCCATGCAGATAACTAGAAAACATTTTTGTCAGAAAGACCAGCAAGCACAAAGCCCTGAAGTGGGGTTATGTTTGAGATAGTCCAAGAAGAAGGCAAATGAGCTAGAGGGAGAGTGACACAAAGAAAAGTCCATTGGGGTGTCTGAGATCAGAGCCGTAGAAGCCATGGCAAGACTAAGAGGGTTTTTTTTTGTTTTTGTTTTTGTTTTTTTTTTTTTTTGAGCTGGATGGGGAACTCTTGTAGGGTTATGAGCAGAGGAGTGTGACTTCTGTAATGTCTTAGAGGAGAAACTAATGGGGTTTGCTGGTGGACTGAATATGGTAGATGGGAAAAAGAAAGAAATGAAGGTGAGCCCTAGGATTGTTGGTCTGTGCAAATCAGGTTTAGAGCATGGAGGACCAGAGGCTCAACTAGGGTAGATAAAGTCAGAGATGGCTGTTTAAATATTTATATAATATTTTATATATATAAAATATTTTCATATTTTTATATATATAAAATATTATATAAATATATATATATAAATATATATATATAAAGTCATATTGAGGAGGAAGTGGCATCCTGAGTCTAAAATTCAAGGAAGAAGGAGGACTAGAGATATGATTTGGAAGTTGTCATTGAATGTTCATGGAAGTAAATGGAGTGAGTTTAGGAGAATAGAAGGATTCTGACGGCTGGTCCCTCTGGTGTCCTAATGCTTAGAGATTCCACTGAGGATGAGGAGCCAGCTCAGATGAATGAGAAAGAGCACATGCTGAGGCTCAAGGAGAACCAGGAGACGGTGGATTTATGACAATTGAAGACAGAATTTCACAGAGTAGGGAGGATTCGACTGTATTAAGAGCTATGAATCAATTTGGTAAGATGAGGACTGAGAATTGATCATGGGACTTGGCAATGGAGGTAATAACTGACTGAAAGCACAGGAAAATAGGTGATGCAGAATAAAGAGAATATTTGGTGAAATGAGGTTCTTGAGTAGGCAAGAATGGATGGGATCCAGTAATCAAATGGAAAGAGTTGGCTTTAGAGGAGAGCCTCATCCCTGGAAGGAAGGCAGTGTACAAGCAAGTGCACTGACAGATGGGGAAAGTGGGAGTAGATATATTTCTCTTCTGATTGTTTTCATTTCTCAAAGTAAGAAGCCAGGTCGTCGGCTGAAATGAAGGGGAGGGCACAGGTCTTATTAATCTCTGGGTCCCCAGCAATTAACATGGTGCCTGACACATCGTTGGCAATAATGCATGGTGGGTGAATGGAAGCCCTCCCCAGTGGCTTGGCATTTTCTGGTTGTCTGGGAAATGTAACACTACGCTAGCTAGCTTTGTGCTCTTTATCTGTTCAGAACCCTTGCTGGAATTGTAGAAGAAAAGAAGATGGGATACCATGGTAGAAACACAATGCTGATTTAATTTAAAAAATGTGTGTGCATATTTATAAGTGACATATATAAAACATATATACATAGATTCATATATATTACATGTACCTACTTAAAAATTAAACCAATTTATATACATTAACAGATGTTATATACTAGATTAACCCACCTTAGATCATTTTTCTTCCCTGTTATAGACATGGGCAATACTTGGCCAGCTATAGAAATACATATACTTTCAAAAGATCGTGTGGAGTCAAGTCCAAGGGAGGCCAGAGAAAGAGCTATGGTGGGGGTCTCTAAGCCAGTCCCTTTGGCTGCATTAGGGGAACCACTTACTCCATGCACCTAGTCCTAATACTGGGGGTCACCGAGAGAAGAAGGTGAAAATGGGCTCTGAACAACAATAAAATTAGGTAAGCAAGGAAAGGGAGTATGAGTTACTAAAAGGTGGAATTTAAAAGTCACGTGTATGTGCGACATGGTTTGCATTTGGAAGGCTTCCCAGCCCGGACCCAGCTGCAGTGGGAACAGGGAGCAGACCCTGATGTCTGTTGGATAATGGTTGGCTCCCAGGGACTGCTGAGGCTTCCCCCTGCAGAGGAGTGGCACGTTTCTCCAGAATGGGAGCTCTGGAGGAATCTATGAGGTAAGCAGGACAGTAAATTTTAGTTTGTCTCACTGACCTGCTTTTTTTTTTTTTTTTTTACCTCTTATTTTTCTCTTGGCTCCCCCCGCCCCCGCACCGTCAACCAGTTCATAGAATTCACTGTGAACAGCAGGCAGCTGCACACGTAAACCAGCCTCATAACTTAGGACAAGATGACTCCCATCCAGTTGACCTGGAACCATGAAAGTGCTGGGACAGTTAACTGGAAACAAAACGAGAATGAATGAATACAGACCAGCCCGGGGTCCTGCCTGAGGGGAGGTTGTAAGACTGCGGGGAGAGCTGGGTTTGAAACACTGGTGTTAAATCTCAGGGCTCCTAAGTTAACGCTGGCTGGATGACTGGAAAGTGGAGAGGGAGAGGGTGGTCTCAAAGCCGACAGGAGAGACAAGAGCAAATGCGTTTGGAATCTCTGAACCATGACCCGAAGCATGCCTATCGAGAGCAATGCACACAGAGTGACCGGAGGGAAGAGGCAAGAGCCTTCACCCGCATCCGTCCTGGCACACCTCAGCCACTAGCTCTTCTGTCTCCAAGCGTGATAATACAATCAATGTGAAAAGTCCTGTCAACTGCCCAAGCCCGTCCTTATCCAGATTAGCCAGAAAAGGTTTCTCAAAGTAAATGCCAACTTATCAGAAAGAGGCAAGACCTCTAGGGAAAGGGAGCCTTGAAATAATTCCCGAACCGGGTATCACAGTCTCAGATAGCTGCTGTATTTCCAGGCTCTGCAAATTTATCCACGCTGTATACTGTGCTCTAAAATTAGCCATACCTTTCCAAGTCCTCTGTGCTTGTCTGGTTTCAGAAGGCTGTAAAATGTACGAAATCCATTGTAAAGATAGTAACATATTCACCAGGTATATTTACAACACATTCCTGCAGGCAACTTGTAGCTCAATGGAATGTTTACTCCGTAGTATAATTTTTCAATAATATTACATGCATTAATAAAGGTAATTTAGAAAAAGCCCCATAAAGTCATTTGACTTTGCCGATTGCCGGAGTAATAAAATGCCTTTACATTATGCGGCAATAGAGAACTGTGCCCTTTTGCTTGATTAAGTCAAGTCCTTTCTGCATTTACAACTAGATATTTGTGTATCACTTTATTGCCATTTTATTTTAATTTGAACTATGGATTTCCTGTTTGTGAATGGCACTGCCCTTACAGTTTGGGAGAAGGGAACTCTTATTCCTTACACCAGAGGATCAGGGACATGAATGTTGCCTAGAGCATGCTGTCACTGCCAAGAGCTCATGACTCTCAGGCTTACTAGCTCCTCAGTCAACACAGGTGAGCAAGTGTTCACTGATCACCTACTAGGTGCTTGGCCCTGTGGCAGGGACTGCAGGGGATATTGGAGCAAGATTGTAATCTAGGGTAAGAAGTTCAAAACAAGCCTTGATCTAGTGAGCCTGGAGAGGAGAGTGAGATACTGTGAATGCACACTTCAGCTTCTGTAGATGATAATCACATTTGAGCCTTTGAGCCAAGGAGAACTGTCTTGCCCCTGAGAAAGAGTGGGAATGGGAGAGGTGGAAACTGAAGGAAGAGAAGATCATGGGAAAGCGCAAAGAGTCTGCATGGGGTTGCTGGGAAGGACCTGAGAAGAAAGAATGCAAAAAGATGGATTCTGAGATTGATTGTCCCATGTTATGAGGTGTGATTTTCTTCTCTACAGCTCTCAAAACCTTCAGGAAAATTTACTGGCCCCACAAGTGATCTATTTGAGAGTTTTTGTTTTTGTTTTCGTTTTTTGGTGGGGAGGGCCTCCACAGATCGACCAATAGAGGACTAAATTTCTGGTTGTTATGAACTTGAGACAAAGCATAAGCCCATGGGAGAACAGTCGTCTTCTTCTGGCCGTGGGCTTGGGTATCTGTGTGCATGGAGTCTGGATCTCTCAAGATAGGGAGGAACCAGAATCAGAGATTCTAACCAAAAATACAATCTGTTAGGAAAATCAAACTAGCATACAAAGCCAAGCTGTCTGATAGGGACAGAATTTGGTAAAGCAGTGAATTGCTGACACTGTGGTTGTCAGATGGGGAGGGAGGAACCCTGTAATAGGAGGAAGGGTTTTAAGGAGTTTCTTCATTTTCTGACCAAGGCCTCTAAGACCTTCTTAGTAGAGGAAGTGAGACATGATGGGGGTTTTAGAAGATCTGAGGATCTGAGTGGGCCAAGGAGAATGTGGGTGTGTGGCATAAGAGAAGCACACACGGACAGGGGCAACGTAGGCGATGTGATGTGCCGCTAAGCTGTCACTAGGTGCTTCCCCATTGGCCTATGGGCAGAACTTCCTGGACCTGCCTCCTGGGAATGTGTCATGGGTTCTGACTCAAATCGGTCCTTCACACATCATATCCAAGAAGTAACAAATAGCATAACTTATTCATTCATCCGTTCAACAAGGAGATGGCGGGTAGCATTCTTATTGCTAGTGGTAAATAATACAGACGCAGTCTCTGCTGCTCTGTCTTCTGGGAGAGATGAGGCCTCACATGTAAATCCACACCTAAACAACCCTAAATTACAACTGGTAACCAACAGGATGCTGAGATAGAGAATATTGCTGGGCAGGCGGTATTCAGGGAAGACCTCCCCAAAGAGGTGATATTTACATTGGGGCCTGAAGAAGTCAGGCAGAGAGGGTAGAGGTGGAGAAGAATGGCCCAGAGAGAGAGGAAAGCATGTGCAACAGTCCTGTGTTGGGAAAGAACTTGGCACCTTTGAAGACTCTTGAAGACCAAGATGGTTGATGCATAGTTAGTAAAGAGGCAAGAGGCATGATGCAGAACTGGGGAGTGAGTTGGACCAGATCACGTAAGGCCTCATACACCAAAAAAAAGGAGTTTAGGTTTGATTCTCATGGCCATGAGCATCTGTTGAGAGATTTGAGCCGAAGTCTTAAAAGTGTTCAAGAATTTTTTTTCATTTCTTGGTCTCTATAAAAATTTTCAATAAAAAATTCTAACTCTATGTACAGGTGTGTACATGGCATAGCCACTATGCTACAGAAAGTGGTATGAAGCTGCTAAGGTTTCCTCATTACGGGTCCCTGAACAGCCAACAGATGGATAATAACATTTAGTCATTGCCGACTGGTAATTACAGTATATATTTAAAGGAGAAATAACTACATTTCCTGCTTCAAGTTCTCTCTTATGAAATGGAGAACCAATACCCCCCAAATTATATACCAGAGACACAATCCATAGTTCCCAGAACTGAGAGAAAACTCCCCAAGGTTAATAATTCATGCATGACCAGCAATTGCGACTGGATGTTTTATCTGTTTTCATAGATGGGCTCCTTTATTGAGTTTCCACTGTGCACACCAGTAGCCTGTGTGTGTCCCTGTTTGAAATAAGCTGCTTGTTTTTAAAATGTTCTGGACAATATAATTTCATCTGAACCATTATGGGGAATACATGGTTCCTGTGTGTCTGAATTTTAACACCTTTTCACACTGATCTCTAAGACGTGGTTGGATGTACTTCTCAACCTTGTCTGGGTCCAAGGAGTTGTGGCTCTCACTTTCTTACGGATCAGTTGGCCCCTCTGCCCTGCAACGCAGACCTCTCTGATCCCGGCATGTTGCAAGAAGGCCAGCATGTACTGGGAATGAGCATAGCGCGATGACCAGCAGGGGAGAGTGACATCTCGGGCCCTCTGAGCCTGACAGCAGCGCACAGGGAACCGGTGGGTGCTCCAAGCCTGGAGCTCAGGGTCTACCCCAGTCTGCCCCAAATCTTGGGTCAGGAGCTTAGCTCTGTCTCTTCTTTTCCTCAAGGTAAATTCTTCCACCAACAGATGGCAATGGTTTTTTCCTTTATTTCATCTTTCTGGGCCTAGATAGAAATTCCTGAATTAAGAGCTGCTTTGTCATTATCGGTGACATAGTCTAAGTTACGGCTCTAGTCCCTCTCTGATTGTAAAACCAATTAGAAACTATGTTGCTATGAAGAGACATAATATGTGTAGGTCTATAGATAGGCACAGATATACAAATTATTAAATGTGCCATCTCTGGATGGTGGGATTTTAATTATTTTTCCTTTTTTTATCTGTATTTTCTTTTTTTTTTTTTTTTTTTTTTTTTTTTTTTTTTTTTTTTTTTTTTTTTTTTTTTTTTTTTTTTTTTTTTTTTTTTTGGCCACAGAAAGGTTATTTGGTTTATGTTAACTTGAATTATTTATATAAAATTTAAAAAAACAAAGAAAAGAAAAAATATTCACTCTTGGCGCTCAGAGGAGGGGAACCAGCAGTCACAGTGCGCTGGGGCAGGGAGGAGAGGAGCGATAGCCCTTAAGACAGCCTTCAGGACCCACCAGTGGGTGTGGGCGCCGCCGACTTTGGCTGTGAGTCTGTGCGTGTCTGAGTGTGGGTCTGTCCCAGGGACTCAAAACCTCCCTGTGGTCTCCCTGCGACATAAACGCAGGAAACACGTCACTTGGGTTTTTATCATCTTCTGGAAGTAGTGGTGGCATGGAGGGAGTGAGGGGTGGTCGCTGAGGCAGTGGGGGGTTTCCTTCTCAGGCACCCACACCAGCAGTGAATTTGCTTCCTCTCCTTTCCTGGTCTTCCCCCTGCTCCTCTGTCGTTCACTTCTTCTGCATCCTCCACCCCACTCCCGCCTCTTGGTCCTCCTCCCTGTCCGCTTTCCCTTCCTCCTCCTCCCCCCTTCTCTCTTTATTTTATTCCTACTCTTTTTGTTTTTGGAAGGAATGGCACAATTCTTGAACCATCTATCTCCGTCCCTATTTCTGGTGGATACTTTCAACCCTCAGGCCCTCCCACTTCTGACTCTCAATAATCAAAGTCAAACTTCTGGAACATAAGACAATATTTTCTCTATAAAACATCAAATCCAAAAGTTCCAGTGTTTTTGCCAATCAAAAACCACTGGGACTTCAATACAGTCGTCTCTGCTGTGAATTTTTCAATGCCTTTTTGGAGACACAATCGATTTCTGTGTTTTTCTATTTTTCTGTCAGTTGGCTTTTTTTGTTCTTGATTTTGTATTCTCCCCACTTGTTGGCAAGGAGTGGTTTCTGAGGCGATGAAGGCCTTGGTTCCATGTGGGGAGGGAGGTGTGTGGCGCTCGACAAGGGAACATTCCTCAGTTAATATCATCAAATTTTATTCCAGCACATGTAAGATGGGACCAATTACGCTCCTATCTTTTAAGGTTGTTCTGAAGATTTAATGAGCTGATCCACGAGAACCTTTAACACACTGCCTGGTGCATAGTGAGGGTTCAATAAGTGTTATCTCTTATTATTACTATTATTATCATGTTGACCATTTCCATCGGGAGAAGACAGATGACTGGACTCATCTTCCCCAGGTGTGAACAGAAGTGGTTTGAAGCCACATCAGAGCTTGAGTGACCTGTGCCTCTGCTCTTCTCTGCACTCCTGGCCCCCTTACCCTGGTTGGCTCTAGCTTTGCCGCCTCCCATGTCTTACTCTCAGGAGTTTTCAAGGGGTCTTGCTGGCTTCCCAGTGTGATGATCAGTGACCCATGGTGCTTCCTTGCCCACCTCTGACCAGGTGAAGGTATATATGATCACATGGGACACACGGGGACCTAGGTGTGCTGGCTTAGCTTGGGAGCAGCAGAGGCAACTAAAAGCTCCTAGAAGAGGCTGAGCAAGCATATATTCTCCCTGGTGGGAAGCAAGTACCACCAGGTTCAGGGTTCCTGTTCACACCGGCGACCCCCTGAAGTCCCCCCGCAAGCCTGTAGTCTAGGACTCAGCCTGGAGCTGTTGCTACCCCTCAGGCAGGTGGGGGAGCCCAGAGAGGGAGTGGGCTGTGGCTTTGAGTTGTCCTACTTCCCTCCATGCCAAGAGGGTCACTGCACCCCACACAAAGTTTTAGTTCAGGAAATGTTGAAGGTGCTTGGGCATGCTTCAGTCCTTCCTTGGGGCTGGTCCCAAACTAAGAGGATTACTTTTCTGTAGATTCCTAGCATCTGACCCAGTGATCAGCCTGCTGATGTTGCCACCTACTGACATAGTTATGTGGTGGCAAATCATGGGAAGCTCTACAAGGACACCGAGCTAGCTGTTTTTCATCTCAAATAGCAGAAACCACTTGGAGTTATAGAAACACCATGTCAAAACAGCTGCTTACCAAGCAGCTGGATCGCATGACATCTACAGACTTCCACAGAAGGGCTGGCAAAACCTCCATTTCTCCAGGGGCTTCTGCCGCTCCTTCACTCCCACACGCAAGCACACATACACACATGGGCATGCACACATGCACACACGAATGCACACATATGCACATGCACACAGACACACACGCCCAAAGCAATGTTCAGGTCACCCACACACCCTGAATACTTCCGAGGTGCACTGATCCTGGAGTGGGACTTAAGGGCATTCCTCGCCTTGTCCCTCTTCTTTTTCTTGCTCGAACAAACCTAGCAAATGCTAGATCCTTGAGAACATTGGGTTGTGCAGACTGGCTAGGAGACATTCGCATTTGTGCTGGGTCACTTGCTAAATGAGTAGCCCTGGAGACTAGACACTTGGGACTGCCATCTGTCCTGAGAAGGCGTTTGTGAAGGTCAAAGTGAAGGGGTGACAAAAAATGTGGAGCTATAAGGAATGCTAAGGTTTTACTAAAAGTGTCAGAGGAAGGAGGGTATCTCTGTGGCTGAGTCCCCACCAACATGGCTGAATTTTGGCACGGGGCAGGGGAGTCCTCGCTCACCTGCTCATGTAGGACATAGGAGAGGCCTCTAAGTCCAGAGGCCCAGAAAGATCCTTGTACTTGATATATGGAGGCCAGAGCCTCCCTCCTGAAGCTTCCTTCTCTATAATCCAGAGAGTCTCCAATTTTCTGCAGGACACAGGTCAGCTTTACCTGCAACCTTATCCATGACCTTCAGCATGTTTTGTTTCGCTTTTGCAACACTTGCTTGCCCACCAACACTGGCTCACTGGTCCCTCTATGTTTCCATTTTCCCCTGGGCTCACTCCCTCCTGGTACCCCTTTCTTCTCCCCACCTGGCTAAAACCCATGGCCTGTCCTATAAACCATGTCCCATCAGGAGGGCCAACCCTCTCCCTCTTGTATCCCTCTCTTACCTGTCCCAACACAGTCTCCCAAACTCCCATCTAAGCATTCTTCTGCTTTCCCAGGCACTAGGGGGAAAATCCTATCCGCAACTTTTTCATCTATACCGTTAAAGATTCATGGTCCAGTAGAAGCTGGGCACAAGTAGGGCCTCATAACCCTTCTCTCTGACCCTCCATCAGACCTTCCTTCTTCTCTCCAAACCCTGGTATCACTCTCTCTCCATAGACCCTTGTAGCTGATCTTCACCTTTACCAATGACAAAAATAGAAGTATTGAGGTAGAATCCTTTAAGACATAACTTGGTTGTCATCTCCTCCAGAGAGACCTCCCTGAGAACAAAGTACCCATCCCAACTCTAGGTTAAGTTCTATGCTCCCATAGCAGCATGGTTCTCTTCACCATGCCCTTATCATGTGAGCCTACGAGTCAGTCTGGGTGGGGAGCTCTTGGAGAACAAGGACTATATTTTATCTCGGAACCCAGAGCGCCTAGCACAGAGCAAGTTCTCATCACATTTCTGTTTGATGAAGGAATGAACGAAGCCCATCCTTCATGGACACATGAACACTGACCAGGTGTCCTGTGTGGCACACAGTGTCCAGGGCCAGGGGATCTCTCTAAAGGGACACAGGGGGAATCCCAGATGTCCCAAGAAGCCATCTGCAGCATGGAGGTCCGAAGACACAGCCAATTTACCCTTGTAACAGTGAGAAAGGTGTTCACATCAACTGGCATTCCACAGATTTTTAACTGCTCGTTTTGGAGGGAGAGGAAGCAATTTCCTCTCCTGTTCTAAATTCACCCTTGGCTTGGAGTCCTGACATGTACAACCAAAGATAAGCTGGTACAAGGGAGAGCGTGAGGGGATTGAAGCCATGTTTGGTTGCCCTCTCCCTCTCTGAGTCCCCTTTTGCTGTGACAAAGGATGAGAACTTTCATGCTCAAAGGGAACTTATGGACCATCTGGCCAATTCCTTGCTTTTGCACTTGAGGAAACTGAGGCTCAATGAGTTAAAAGACTTCCTGATGCCATGTAGTTAGCAAAGACATACACCTGGGTGCCTGGCCTCTGGGACTGGAGTCCACTCCCCTGTCCACCACACTGCATTGCTTCCAGAAGCAGAAGTCTTAGTTATGTCTCTCCTGGGAGGGATTTCGTTCCTGTGGCACTAAGATAGGTCATCTGTCACATCCCCTGCCCCCTGAGGAAGAGCACTTGAGAGCAGACATCTAGAACCCACCAAGTATAAGATTGGCATTCCTTTCGCTTTTTACCCGACTGCCTATCTCAGCAACAGTAGAGCTATCTGTTCCCAGCTTGGCAGGACTGTAGCTCTTATTGATGAAAGAGATATCAAGCCAAGCCTGAAAAATGACTTAGCATTTTGAATGTTGGAGAGACAGAGATTAATGGGTTCTCTCCTATATATATTATGTGACTTAGGGGCAAGTCTGTAAAGAATTGCTCTGACTCGACCCAGGCTGGTCTCCCTTGTCATCTCTGAGCTTTCTGGAACACACAGCCTGACATAGCTGGGAGTGGACATGTGGCTTGGGTATTAGTGGTCTCAAGTGTACCCTGTCACACTGTCTGTTTGCCTGCCCCGGTCCCCACTTGGAGGCAGCGAGAGCAGCAGCCGAAGGAACAGTTCCCAGGAGAGGCAACAATGCAATGGGAACCCATGTCACATGCCCTGCGTCTCCCTTCTGTCAACACATTTTGGGGTCCTGTGACTACTGTGGACTGTCACATCACATATTCAGATTTCATTCATCCTGCAAACACTGAGCGTCTCCTGTAGGCCAGGCCCTGACAGGGCTCTGGGATTCGGAAGGGAACAAGGCAGCTTGTAGGCTCTACCCTCTGGAAGGGGAAGAAGACACACTCAACAGGGGTGTTACATAATATCAGGAGTACAGCTGTTGTGGAGAAAACACACCCAGAAACAGGACCTGGTGACTGATGGGGCACACGGGCTACTGTAGCTCAGGAGAGGAGAGAAATCCTCCCTAAAGAGGACATATTTGAGCAGAGACAGGATGAAGAGAGGGGCTGGCCATGCTTGGGTTTGGGGGGATGCATTCTAGGCACAGGCAAAGGCTCTCTTGAGGCTGTGATTGATGTGTTTGAGAAATGGACAGAAGGCTTATATGGCTGGAGCTTGAAAAGTTTGGGGGCGAACGAAAACAGACAGAAGGATTTATAGGGCCTAATGGGCAAGGGAAAGGAGTTTGGATTTTATTCTTAGCATGAAGCTCTGGAGAGCTTAAGGGAGCAGAGAGTGACAGGAACTGATTTGTATTTTCAAGAAAACGATCCCATAAGCCAATGTTCATAGCAGCATTGTTTGTAATAGCCAAAAGGTGGAAACATCCCAAATGTCCATCAACAGATAAAAGGAGAAACAAAGTATGTGGTAATATTATTCAGTGTTACAAGGAAGGAAATTGTGACATCTGCCACAACATGAGTGAACCTTGAAGAGCTGAGGGAAATAAGCCAGTCACAAAAGGACAAATGTCACTTATACAGGGTACTTGGGAAGGGGTTCCTCTATTTCCAGACAGGTCAGATTCAGGCAGATGGAAGGCAGAATGGTAGGGGCTGTAGGGAGGGAAGGATGGGGAGGAAATGTTCAATGGGCACAGCTTCAGGAAAAGATGGTGGAAAGTTCTAGAGATGGATGGTGGTGATGGCTGCACAACAGTGTGCATGTGCTTAGTGTCAGTGAGCTGTGCACTTAAAAGTGGTTAAAATGGCAAATCTGTATCATGTATGTTTTACCACAATTAAGAAAAACACAAACATGGGGCACCTGGGTGGCTCAGTTCATAGGGCATCCGACTCTTAGTTTCAGCTCGGGTCATGATTGTAGGGGTGTGAGATTGAGCCCCAGGTCAGACTCTGCATTGGGCATGAAGCCGGCTTGGGATTCTCTCTCTGCCTCTCCTACAAAAAGAAAAGAAAAAAGAAAAGAAAAGAAAAGAAAAAAAAACACAGGCCAAAATGAATAGAAAACAGAGCCCACCTTGGCTTCTGTGTGGACAAGTGGTGGTGGGAGCGCATGTGGAAGCAGAAATAAACAAGAGTTGGGGGACAACTGTCACAGCCCTGGTTTGGACCACGTGAGAGGAATGAGAAAGAAAGGGAAGAATGGAAATAGTTTCAAACTTAGAGAAAAGTGGCAAGAATAAACAAAAACTCTCTGTCACCCTTTACCCAAGAGATTGGTGAAATATTCCAGAAATAAAGTGGAGCCTAACTTCATGATGGTCCAGGCGTGAGGGCTGAGGGATGAGGAAACTTGGAGCCCCGCCCCCCACGAGAACCACAGGAAGCTGGCTGCGGGAGGGCAGCCATCAAGTCGCAGACCATCGAGTAGCAGCCAGCAAAGCTGGGCCTGGATAGGGGAGGTGAGCTCTTCTGGGATGCACACTGAATTTGTGGTTGGGCCAGAATGCAAGCTCAACACATCTGTGGTTTTTGACCAAAGGTAAAACCTTATCAAATGTATTGCATTTTAGCCATTTTCCACCTTTATGGAAAGGTCAAGCGATTAGTGAGGGAGAGATGGGCTGGCTTGGTTTCTCAGAGATGCATCATGTCTCCCTGTTCTCAGGCTACTAATCCCCTTATGGGGCAAGGAAGACAGGCTTAGGCCTACTCACTACTGAAGCCACCAGAAAGTCGCTCCGTTTCTCCATCTTCTAAATGGGTCTAGCAATTTGTCTTTGGGGCTGTAATGGGAGTAAGAAGAACATGTCTTTCAGTTAAGAGGGTTTCAGCAGATAGAACTCTACTTGAAATGCCTCCTCACACCCCCAAATGGCTCCCCTAACTCTTGCCACGGTGATAGAAATCCCATTACACCTTCCAGGCACACAATGCCTTGAGCCTATGAACGTTTCTTATTTCTTATTTATTTTTAAATAAATTATTTGTTTAATAGAGAGAGAGCACAAGAGCAGGTGGAACAGCAGGCAGAGGCAGAGGGGGAAGCAGGCTCCCCGCCGAGCAGAAGTGCCCGACACAGGCCTTGATCCCAGGATCCTGGGGTCATGCTCTGAGCCAGAGGCACATGCTCAAGACTGAGCAGCCAAGGCGCCCCTGAGCATATGAACGTTTCAAGCATATTTGGACATGACTGAAATCTGAAAGAAGTATTGGCCACAAAAAAAGAGAAGATAGGACATCAAGTGAATAATAATATCAAAGACAAAATTGTAAGACCCTTCAAATAGCAAAGATACGTCCTGTGGGGGAAAAAAAAAAAAAAAAAAAAAAAAGAAATCCCAGTGGTGGAATCATTCTTTAGAGTTGCAAGCAGAAAATGCTGGAAAGCAGCTGGTCACATTACAGTTCTTCATTCATTCATTCAGTCTGTCATCCACAAAATGCTGAACTACACTAAGCACAGGGTGATGGAACTCAGACATTATCTCTTCCCCACGAGGGGCATCTGATATTTTGGAAAGAGTATACGCTTCGCAGTCAGACGAAGCCCTCTGAGCACTAGCTACCTCACTTTTAATGTTGTTGGGCAAGTAACCTACACTCTCTGACTATGGTCTCTTCATCTGCAAAGTGGGCCCTGGGGCGGTTTTAAAGCGTGGCTGCAAATTCTTTCATTCTCCTCTCCTTGAGAGGTAGGGTCTCTGATGCCTCCCCTCAAATGGGCAGATTTTGATTGCTTCAACTGATCGAAATGCTGAAAGTGACATCATATGATTCCTGAGGCTAGGTCATGAGAGCCGTGAGCACCATAGAGCTTCTCTTTGTTTTCTGGAATATTGAGCCACCACATAAGCCACCATCCCAGAGAGACCACAGGGAGGCACAGCAGCCTGCTAGTTGTCCCTAGTCAGGGCCAGAATGGCACTGGGACCGTCTTGGCCCTGGACGCCCAGGCCTGCATGCTTCTAGCCTCCGGCTGTGTGACTCTAACCAGGGACCAGCTGTGCTCACTATGTTTTGTTCAAATTCCTGGCCCAGGGATAGAATCATTCTTTAGCGTTGCAAGAATCCATGGGGTTGGTGAAATGGCTGGTATTTTATAGTGCTGTGTTTTGGGGTGGTTTGTTGCATAGGCAATTAACTGGAACATGGCCAATATCACACCCTTTAGGATTACAGTGCATTTTATTTTATTTGTTTATTTGACAGAGAGAGAGCACGCAAGCAGGGGGAGCAGCAGGCAGAGGGAGAGGGAGAAGTAGGCTTCTCACAGAGCAAGGAGCCGGTGCGGGGTTCGACCCCAGGAACCTGGGATCATGACTAGACCTGAAGGCAGATGCCCAGCCGACTGAGCCACCTAGGTGCCCCAGATTACTGTGCATTTTAAATAGAAAATGAGAAAGTATATAAAGCATCTTATTTATACTATTGTCCTAGTCTATTTGGGCTGCTATAACATAATAGCACACACTAGATGACTTATAAAGAACAGGAACTTATTTCTCCCAGGTCTGGGGACTGGGGGCGCTGAGATCAGGATGCCAGCATGGTCAGGTGAGGGCTCTCTTCTGGATAGCAGACTTTATTGTACCCCTCACATGGCCAAAAGGGCCAGGGAGCTCCATTCGAGTCTCTTTTATAAAGGTACTAATTCCACTTAGGAAGGCTCCAAGCTCATGATTTAATCACCTCCCAAAGGCCCCACCTTCAAATACCTTTAGAGGTTAGAATTCAACACAGAAATATCGAGGGGACACGGATGTTTAGACCATAGCACTAGAAACTCAATAAATAGGTGTTTCCCTTTTCAGACAAAAGATCTTCCCTGTCTATCAAAAGAAGCAGGCATGCCAACTAATAACTAAATATAATGTGCAAACATTATAATCGATGTGAAAATAAAGTGCAAAAAATCAATCAAGGAGCAATTTAATTTTGTGAGGATTGGGGGATATGAAACCGGCAGGGGAAATTTCAGGAGACATTTATGTCAGACCTTGAAAGACTGGCAGACAAAGGCGGGGGTGGGGGGCTTCTAGGGAGCGAGGCAGCAACCTGCTTTGGTAAGCCCTCCCATTGTTTCTCTACTCCCACCTGGGGTCAGGCTCTTCTAAACAGAGCAGCCAGTGAGTCCTTGATGACATAAATCAGGTCCTGACATTCTGTTTCGACTCCCATGGCTTTGATTGTGCTCAGAGTAAAAGTCAAAGTCCTAAGGGAAGTCCATGAGTACAGTGACCATATCATTGCTGGTTTGCAAACTTTGGAGTTCCCGGGTGAAATCTGAAACCAGCTCCTGGACACAGTGGGCAGGGAGTGGGTGAAGAAAGGCAGATGAGTCTGGATTGGGAGGTGACAGCTTTAATGAGCAGGGGGAACTCACATATGATGCTTGTCTTGGGTGGTCGCAAAAGAAGATCTTCACATCTGCCTCCTGCATCATAAAGATCATGGCAATCTTTACGAGGTTCACTTATGTATACCTTCTAGATAGTTTCAGTAACATTTGACTCTCTCAAAGTTGTGTCCTTGAAGTGATTAGTCTGGGACTAGTTTGGGACTGGTGGGCAGAACGTACCCTCCAAGGACAGAGGCAGTGGGGAGGAGCCTCTAATTGCCCTGATCCAGCTCACTGGTTAACCCACAGTCACATCTTCTTGATGACCTTCTTCCACAATGATGTATCACCCAAACTGGGGCAATTTGAGAATGAGCGATAGCACTATTAATAGTTCTGCCAGGACAACAGATGTAATTCACGATCGTTCTAGGTAACTGGAATGTGCTGTCACCACCCATACACTTTTCTGAATCCTAACCCTACCCACCACCTCCAATGTCCCACCTCCAATGTCCCCATCGCTATGTCTCTGTCCTCCTCACTTAGCCTGGGCCAGCCATGCTAGCTCTCCTGAAGATTCTTAATTACAGGGGGTAACCTGCCTCAGTCCCTTTGCACTTCTGGCCCCTGCCTGGGATGCTCTTCCCCTGGATGGTCACACATCTCATTCCCTAACTTCCTTCAAGTCTTCACTCAAACCTCATTTCTTTGTAAGGCCTTTCTGGCCTATCTGATTGAAAATGGACTCTCTTAATTGTCTTCCTTCCTCCTCGCTTTCTTTTTCTTCTTGGCCCTCATCCCTTTCTAATATGCTATATAACAATGTAATCAATATTTATTTTGTTGCTATTTTTGTCTCTCTTCATTAGAATGGATCCCATAAAGGCAAGAATTTCTGTTTAATTTGCTCCTGCATGCTTGAATGTCCAGAACAATACTGGATACTTAGTAGGTCCACAAGAAACATCTGTGAAAGAATTCCCAAGTGAAAACAGTTGGCTGGTTTCTGAAATGAAATAGAGTCTGACATCGAAGAGTTCAGGCAGCTTGGCCTGAGAGTGCTGGAGAGTGTTTTGCATGAGAGTTTTTTCTTTTTTTTTTTTAAGTTAGTGGCTTTTGAAAATAGCCAAGATCGATGTCTAAAACAAAATGTATGGCCCACGCTCAGCACCATTTTCTGTTATAAACTTTGCCTCCACATCTCTTAGTATCATAAATTATTATAGCTGGGAGAAATCAGCTCTAAAATTCTATGATTCTAAGTGAAAAGCTCTATTATATCTTAAAAAATTGAAATGATATTTTTTCTGCACAGTAAAGAAAACTGGAGGTCAGGTAATAAGGGGAAACTGAGGATTTGGACAATTTATGAGTCAATTTCTTGGGTTGGCAGACCACTGGGATTTCTCCCAATTGCTTTTTGGGGGGAGTATTTCAGATCTGCCTTGAGCTGCTGGAGTCATACTTTCATTTCTTTCGCTTTCCACTAAAGTCTGCAGATTCTGGTAGATAAATTGTCAGTAGTCCTTCCCATTTTTGAGGCATTAACTTCAAATCCTGTTAAGGTTCCTCATATATTAAAAATAAAACTTCTGTTAACTTTTCCCCTGTCAGTGTGATTAGAGTTAAATTAATTTTTAACGCTTGGGTAAAGCAGCAGAAGAGAAATGTGGCCCCAGAGTGTCCACACGTGCCCTACAGGGCGTCAGAGAAGCATGGACCCGCTGACTCCGTGGAGGCTTTCCCACAAGGCCATGTGGATGTGCTGGATGGGCTTCCGTGGACGCTGCTACCAGCACTGTAAGAGATGACGCTGAGACCCCGGGCTCTCGTGGGTGGGTCACACACTTGCAGGTGATTGCTAAGCAAGACACTGGCTGTCTAGGCTACCGTTGGTGTGAGATCACTGGGACAGCCCACCAAATGGACCTGATTTTTCACCAAATTAGTCCTGTGGCATCATCACTCCAGGAAATGTCTTGTGACTCAGCCTCAGTCCTCAGGGAAATAGCTTATTTTTGAGGCTGAACATATGGTATGGGAGACCATGGGCTTTACAACCGGATATGCTGGTTAAGCTCTGTTTTCGTCACTTAACAGCTGTACGTCCTTAAGCAGAAAAATAGAGAAGGAAAGAAAAAGAGCAGCTCTTTATTGAAAACTTATTTCATCTTGGACACTGGGAAAAAGAGTGTGTATGTGTGTGGGGGGTAATTTACATATATATAATTCTCTCTTGTATTAAGTGCTATTTTCCCACTTTACAGATGAGGAAACCAAGGTCCAAGGATCACAATTGACTTAATAAAAGCCATGCAACTACTACACGCCAGAGTTTGTAGTTGAGCGTGGGTCCATTTGAATCCAGTTAGTACTTCTAACCGTGAAGTTTTAGTATAAACTAGTGAAACTCCCATCCTCAGATTTCCACCTGCAAAATGGGGAACTGGTACGTATTTCATAAGTTTCTGTTTTGAAGAACACAGGATGATGTGTGCGCAGTGCTGAGGACAGAGCCTGGCACAGAGCTCAGTAAATGTGAGCTGTTAAGAGCAGAAGCAGCAGTTCTAGTAATAATTAAATTCCCCATTTCTTGCAATGCCAAAAAGATCTTTATGCTCAAACTAATTTCTTGACTATTGCAGGCATTATCATTATGCTATGCATTTTGGGGAGAAAATGATAACATCACACGTTCATCATCAATCCATTAATTTTTTTGTTCAATACATATTTAGTTAAAGAGTATGGGAATTAAAGAAGACAGGAAATGCCCCTCGTCTTCAAGGAACTTACAATCTGGTTGTAAGCTAACACATAGGATAAAATAATGAAGGGGGCATCTGGGTGACTCAGTCAGTTAAGTGTCTGACTCTTGATTTCAGCTCAAGTCATGATCTCAGGATCCTGGTATAGAGCCCAATGTCAGGCTCTATGTTCAGCAAGGAATCTGCTTCTTTCTTTCTCTCCTTCTCCCTCGGCCTCTCCCCCTGCTCACACTCTCTCTCTGTCTAAAATAAGTAAGTAAAATCTGTTTTTTTTTTTTAAAGATAAAATAATGAAGGTAATAAATGAGCCAAGCCAAATAAGCAAGGTTTGAGGAGGGCGGTCACCATGGACGAGAGGTCTGGAGGTGAACCTGAGCCGCGCTCCAAAAATAAGAAACATTTGGCATTTGGGAGAGAAGATGGTCAGGACACCTAGTCCCAAAGTCAAGAAAGTTCTTTGGGCACCAGCAGGCAGTTCGTCCTTCAGATATGGAAATTCTATTTTGCAATCCCTACTCCGAGACAGACAAAACTAGACATGAGTTAGGGAGGGGTTTTGTGGAGGTCTAGCCTGATAGAGAACGAAAGAAGTAGCTTATTCCTTAAAAAGATTTTCCTGAATATGAAGATTATATTGTAACCCTCTACCATCACACACAGACCATCACCACCACCGCGATCCTCACAATCACCCCCCCACCATCATCACCTTCCTCCACCCCCTTCCATAAACACCATTATCAGCACCTCCAACACCCCTGTTACCATAAACCGGCACCATCCTCCCCTCCACCATCACCACTGACACCCTCCATGATGAGCACGATCATCTACAACAGCATCACCTCCAACATCGCCACCGTCCCCCCCACCACCTCCATCCCCACCAAGTAAACTCCTAACCCTGAGCCAAAGTGACTCTATAAATGAATGGGCCTCACGTTAAGGTCTACACCAGCCTAACCTGAGTGTGAGATTTACTTCTTCTGTCCTCTACTATGAGGCCAACTGGGAGCTGGTCTTGACTCCAAGTAGACCTACTGGGAACACCTTCTCCTCCGTGTGATAATTTGTTCAAGCTGTTGCTGCAAAGAAAATGCACTTAAAAGTTACTTGCCTTACTCTGAGCCAATATTCCCACCTCCTTTAAGTGTGCCTGGCGAGCTGATGAGAGATTCAGTTATTCATGGTTCCAGGAGGTGGGGTGGTGGCGGCGGCCATGGGGAAGGGAGCCCAAGAAAACCTGGCAGACAGGGGCTGTTGCTCTCCCACTCGAAGCAGCCCACTCCCTTCAGGCAATAGACAGCTCTGACTTCAAACCTTAGCCAGGGACACTGTTGCATGAGTAATGCCCAGAAAGATTCTATATATGGTTTCTTTCATCTCCTATTGAAATGAAAGAACAAGAGAGGCAGAGAGTAGAAATGAATTGTATTCCTACTGCAGAGAGTTCATTTGATAAATAATGTATATAGAGTTTGCGGTAATAACTGCTCTTTTTCGATTCAGCATGTGCGGGTGCGTTTTGACATATATTCTCTGTATTTTTAACAGACGGTGAATGACTGGTGTCTGGATTGGCATTATGAAAGGCAGGGAAGACAGTTAACATTTGCTGTAGTGTCAGAAAGGTTAATCTGGCTTTTCCCTTGAGCTGGGGGCAGGGCGCCTTTGCCTTTCCATGTAGATGTGGGAAGGGAGGCAGGGGACAGACGGAGAATTGCGGTGCCCTGGGATCCTAGGCATGGGTGGCAAGAAGATGCCATGTGCCACCAGGATGGAGAGACCAAGGTAGGAGCTGGCAGGAAAATGTGAGTCTTGAGAGCCTTGGTTTGCTGCCTTCCGCTAGCTTCTTTTCTACTGAGATCACAGCAAATCCAAGACACCACTGGGTTCTGGAAAGGGTGTGGAGAAATGCACCCAACCTTTCCTGGTGGACGAGCCAGAGGCCAGGGGAGGGTCCCTCACTCCTACCAAGAAGGAAGAAACACCAGGATATGGGGAAACTTTTCTGATTCTTCTAGCCCCTGGATGTCAAGGAGGCAAGTGCTGGACTCATGGTGAGGAATTAGTCATTTGATCACCCATTACCTTCCATTTTGCCCCCAAACAAGGGGGAACTCATGTGCTTTTACAGTGTGCTTTGGCTTGACAAAGTATCGTCACCCGTGATCTCTCATTTGGTCCTCACAACAGCGGGCAGGAGTTGCTATTCCCATTTTCTGGAAGAGGGTCCCAAGGTTAAGAAAGGTTAAGTGACTTGTCCACGGTGACAAAGTGGCTAAGAGGAAGAATCTACTCAGATACGCTCTAAGGTAGGGCTTCTGACTCTAAGGTCAGTGTGTTCACTACTCAAGGTCGCCTCTCTGGAGATACTTCTGCAGAGACTTCTAGAGATACTGCTGTGTATGCACACATGGGGTGTATACACTCCCATGCACACTCATGCACACACAGGGGACACACACTTGCACATGTGTACACACCGACGCATACTGATAGAGGTTACACACACATGCCGGCACGCACACACATATGTGCACACGGGCACACCCATGGAGGCAGGCACACAGTGCACACGCACACACATGCACACCCATGGGTGGGCACACACGCTCACACACATGCTGGCACGCACACACATGTGTGCACACATGTGCACACCCGTGGAGGTGAGTACACATGTGCACACGCACACACATGCACACCCACAGGTGGACACACACACACATGCTGGCATGCACACACATGTATGCACACATGGGTACACCCATGGAGGGAGGCACACACATGCACACCCACAGGTGGGCACACACACACATGCACACCGATGGGCGGGCACACACGTACACACACATGCCGGCAGGTGCATATATACTTGGGCAGCTGAAACCACAGGAGCATTTCCAGTAGGGGAGGCTTTCTGCTACTGAGTTTGTTTTCCTTTATTTCAGTAAAAAAAAAAATCACTCAAAGCCTCAAGAATCACTCCTTCTGGCCCCAGATGGATGGGGGGAGCAGCCTGGGAGTCCCAGGAAATGATTTCTACCCTACGGGGGTCTGCAATTCTGGAGAATCATGATCCACGGCCTCTTTTAGCCACTGACCTCCAATTGGGGTTCATAGCAGTCGGTGGCCACAATTTGCTGGGACTGAGATTTGTAGCACTCAGTGTCCAGGAAGATGTAATTTACCTCACAGGAGGGACAACTTTTACTCCCAAGAAAATATTTTCCTCCCCTGGCTCACCTTTAGATTTAAGGAATCACTCAGAGAGCTGAAAGTGTCTAAAATTTAAAATATTAGATTCACTTCCCCAAAGATTAGATAACATTAATGTCAGAGCTGAATTGTGTTTTTCTCAAAGGTTCTTTTCTTGATTCGCCACTCAAATAACCTACAAGGAACTTTCCATGAAATCACAGAAAACAAATTCTCTACATCTAATATTTTCGTCCCCAAACTCCTGTTTATTCCCATCTTTTACTTGGATTTCTTTCTGCAACATCTCCTGGGAAATCTTACTTCTTATTTTCAAGTGTTTACTGCTTCTGCTCAGACTTTTTGTTTTTTCCTGTCAATTTTTAGTTTTCTTCTCAGTGACACCTTTTCCTTCCACCCCCATGAATTTGTAATGGTTTCCTTCAGATGGTCCCTTATTTCTATCAATTCTTTTTTTTTTTTTAAGATTTTATTTATTTGACAGAGAGAAACACAGTCAGAAAAGGAACACAAGCAGGGGGAGTGAGAGAGGGAGAAGCAGGCTTCCTGCCGAGCAGGGAGCCCGATGTGGGGCTCGATCCCGTGTCTCCAGGATCATGACCTGAGCCGAAGGCAGTCGCTTAACCAACTGAGCCACCCAGGCGCCCTAAAGCTCATTTTTTTTTTTTTTTTTTTTAGATTTTATTTATTTGACAGAGAGAAACACAGCCAGAGAGGGAACACGAGCAGGGGGAGTGAGAGAGGGAGAAGCAGGCCTCCTGCCGAGCAGGAAGCCTGATGCGGGACTCAACCCCAGGTCTCCAGGATCATGACCTGAGCTGAAGGCAGTCGCCCAACCAACTGAACCACCCAGGCTCCCCTCTATCAATTCTTTTGCTTTCTCCTTCCTCAGGCCCTGAGTCTTTCCTCACCTTTGCCCTTGTGTTGGCCCTCCATCCTGTGCAGGGAGGTGTCCTAGGTGGAGTGAGGGCTTTGGGATCGGGGTGGACTAAACTCGACTCTAGACTCTGTCACTTCAATAGCACCATGACCTTGGCAGACCACTTCTGCTGCTCTCAGAGACTTGGTTTCTAGATTTGAAGTGTATGGTAGTCATTTATATTATGTTGAGCTGTCTTGAGAGTTAAATGAGATACTGGCACCTGATACATAGCAGGTTCCCACAGAATGTCCAGCTGCCCTCATTGCTTTCTCTTTTGACCAGAAAATGTATCCAGTTCTAGTACTTTCCTAAGTCATTAACTTAAGCCAGTTGAAGTTGCATGGGTAAATCAGGCCCCATTAATGCAGACATATCCTTAACTCGGTGGAGGATCCCCGACAAGACAGTTCTGATTTGATGCCAACTCAAATAAAAACACAGAAGCAACTTAAGCAAGGGAGGAAATGATGAGTCTGAAACGTGCCAGCAGCTCAGTCCCCTCACACTGTGTGTGTGTACTGAAAACATTTTGATAAATGGGAAAGAAGAAAAATCAAAATGTGCTCCTTCCTTCAAATGAGCTGTCATGGCCCACAAGATAAAGATGTACTCGTCCAGGGAAGTCAGCTTCTACACACACACCATCAGTATGCACAATCTAATAAAATACACAGGCATTCTCCCAAGTTCTTATTTGGCAACGGCCGACACTCCAAGAGCTGATCTGCTAATTTTGTGTATTTGGATTCTGCAGAAAAATAAGCAGTCTCAATATTTGGGTTCACTGGGAGCCGTTTCTGGAATTGTAAAGATGATTAAGTAGGGGAGCGTCCCTGTTGCCTTAAGACTTAGTTAATTCATGCTGACAAGGTAAGCTTGGTGCTTTGCCAATGACTCCCCCCCCCCAGACACAATACCAATACCACCGAACCCCTTCAAAAATGATGACAACAGCCGCAAGACAAAGGCTGGTGAGAGAGCATGAACAGCGGTTGAGAGGGCTAGAGGGAAGGGGCAGAATTTGCCCCCTGGAGTGGTAGGGCTTTTTTTTGGGCTAATAACCAGCTTTGCTGACAAGACTGTTTTTTATACTTTTGATATAGTGATAGGCCATGTTTAGAAGTTGTGTCTGTAGAACATAGAATTGGGTTACAGTACCTGTACTAGAAGAGGAAACAGGCCAATAGTAACTTCCTAGAAGTCAGGGACCACAGCAAAGGGGAATTTTTTCTGAGTCACATTGGAAAAGCTCTGCCTTAAAAGATTGTTTATCTGTTTTCATCTCCAGGTAGCCTAGAGTCTGAAGAAAGAGTCCTAGAGGCAACGGGTGACCTTTTGGTAGGACTTCATTAGATTCACTACTACCACTTACTTGAAGGTTTCAACAGAAGCTCCTGATTCCTCCATGTTTTCCAGAGATTTCAGCCCTTTCCGGTTTTATTTCATAAACTCCTTTAAACAAGCTCTTGGCAGACCCTCAATATTTCTCTTTTTACCATCCTTTTAAATGTATATAGTTGTCAAAATCCAAAGCATGGGCAAAACCAGTTCATCTAGCAGCTTCATGCATCATCAAGGAATTAAGTTATTTCTGTCTTCTTACACTGACATTCTCCCCACATTGGCTTTTGTTCTCAGGCTAGACTTCTCTTGGTCTCAAAATAGTTGCCATAGCTCTGGCAATCACATTCTTACTCAGCCATGTCCCAAGTTCAGAAGTGGAATAAGAGGAGTTTTCTCTTCCTTATATCCATTTTTAAAAGTGATTGGCCATAATTGTGCATGTACCCATTCCTGTGACAATTCCTTGCAAGGGAGAACAGAGTTACCATCCCTGGTTTAGATTGATCTTGAGTTCCCTCTTCCCACTATGGGCTGGAATGGGACCCAACCTCCTCCTAAACCGATTGCCATCAGATGCTTGAGCTGAATTCGAATTCTGCTACAGAGCAGAAATGAAAGAAGGCTGTTGGGTGGACAGCCATAGAATACATATTTCTGGTGGAGCTAGTAACATAATCAGGAACATGTAATGCAGAAGGGCTGCTGAGGAGTGACATTCTTCTCGCTGCTCTGACCTGTCTCAGGGTTCCCGAATGTGAAGCTCTGGAGCTGCCAGAAACACTGTGCAATTATCACAATAGGCTTGTTAATTCTGAATAATTGGTCCCTTGATCCTCACATGACTAATCACTTCCCTTAATACAAACCACAAATCTCTTCTCCCCAATACTTGATGGAAAACTTTGAACTCAAAGAGGCACAATCAAAGAAAAGAATTATTTGATAATAAGGCAGATCTCAAATGCACTGAACTCAGGACTTCTGAATGAGGGGCAAATCCATTTTGTCCACCAGGTTAAATAGACATGTCTTAGGAGCCCGAGGGCGTCAGAAATCCAGTATCTAGAATCAGCGTATGGAGTAAAATGTGAATGTTCCCAAAGAAGAGTGATCAACCCTGTGGAGGACACAGAGCAAGAAGACACTGCCAGCTCCAGGGAGGATGAGAAAGTGGCCAAAGGATTCAGAGTGGAGGACCAGGGATTGGCAATGAGGTCAGGAGCTGCGGAAAAGCCATACACCTTGGGTCGAGTCGTACCTGGAACCCAGGCAGGCAAGCACCTGGCCGATTTCTGGATTGTACGCTGGACCATTCCTGAGCCCATCCCGGAGCAAATAAATGTCAAAAACTGAAAAGATATACATGAAGAACAGTTCATTTAAACTGAGGTCAGATTCTAGAGCAGAAAAGTGGCCCTTTCGGGACCTTGCCCTGTCATATTGCCTTGGCAATAGCTAGAAAATGCTCATATAATAGATAACATTTGTTTTTCAGTGTCTTCTGCCCTATTGGTCACCTTGATTATTTTCTTCCCTGTTCTAATATCATGGAAAGGGCACAAAAAATGAACACAATTATTCAAATGCAAGGCTTGAGAAATCCAGCCACCAGGTTGCTGCTGGAGAGTGGGCTTTGTCTCCTGGGAGCTTTGTCTTTTCTGGAGGGCAGAGGGCAGAGGGCAGAGGGCAGTTAGCCTTGACCAAAGCTCATCCCGCCCTGCTTCTACCGACACGGGTGCTGAGCCGGGTGGGCTGGAAAGCAAGTGTGCAGATGAGGTCATCAGTTCCTGAGCTCTCACAGGCTGGTAGGGCAAACACTGGTGTGCTCCATGGCCCCGTGCTAGGTGGTGGCCGGGCATTCTGGAAGAAGGAGCAGGTGCCCTGCTGCCTCTGGATAGAGGTCCTATGACATACAGCGGTTCAAAGCCTGGCTGGCCATGATCGCAGCCCTAGCTCTGTTCCTTACTCTGGAAATCCCTTCCTTTCTTTTAGTTTTAAGTTCCCGACTTAGAAACTGGGGATGCTCCTGGATGGGAGGGTTAAAATAGGTAATCCAGGCAAACTTGTTAGCTCATATTCTGAGTGTTCAGTAAGTGCCAACTATTATTATGTGTCAGTCAGTGGCATAAAATGAGACTTGATGACAAGTGCTTGAGTAGATTTCAAAGCATATTGATCATAAAGCAGTTAAGTGCTTTTATGTGGCTTTTTGTTTTGTTTTGTTTTAACAAGCTCTTTCAAAAGTAAGGTGTTTGCTTTCCCCCTTGCAGATAGTGCAACCTGTTTCCCAGTCTCTGCATTCCTGCAGGTTCAGCTCTGTCCATGTTCTTAAGGTCAAGCCTCCAATGCCTGACACATAGTAGGGGACCTAGAATATATGTTGAAGGAAAGTAGAAAGAAAAGGAAGAGGAAAGGAAGGGATGGAGGGAGTGAAGAAGGATCCTTATTCTCACTCTGGTGCAGGCTTTGCCATGGCCCAGGCCGACCTCTGAAAACAACATTGTCCCCCTGAACCGGATGTCTGGTGTGGAAAAGTGCCCACACTCACCTGCTTCTGGTCCCTTAGGCCCCCTCCCC
The DNA here is from genome assembly GCA_004023965.1 of Spilogale gracilis. Lineage (NCBI taxonomy): Eukaryota > Metazoa > Chordata > Mammalia > Carnivora > Mephitidae > Spilogale > Spilogale gracilis. Next base: position 4,004 of record PITA01019309.1, on the reverse strand, counting down.
ACCAACCTGCTGGTTGACATACAGGGTTCCAAGGTGTTTTGGCAGTGGCTTAAGACAGCTCTCACTTGGCCCCCACCTTTTCATACCCCCATCCTGTTTTATGGATCTGGACCCTGGCTCTGTGATCTTGAGCTCAATTCTGCAACTGGTCTCTAGAACTTGCTGTGTGAAACGGGCCTTTCCACAGTTACTAACAAGAGAGTCTTCCTTATTTGAGCCCCTGCTTGTCATATGTGGGCATTGCACTGGACATTAGTGTGTCCTTTAACCCCCCAAACAATCCTGGGAATTAAATTTTGTGAACTTTGTTTTATAGATGGGGAAACTGAGGCTCAGAGGGGTAAAATGTGTGGCTCAGGAGCCCATAGCTAGGAAGCCACTGCCAGTCTCTGGCTTCAGATCTCATGCTTTAGTCATTCTTCAGCCTTGGCTTTTTTAGTGGATATCCACTTGCATCTCAGAGCTCTCTGAGGCCTCAGGCAAGACTCCCTCCTCTCCTCCCCTTCTAATTTCAGATCTGCGGAACTCGGTTTCCCTCCTTAGTCACTTGGCTGCTGTCTCAGCTAGACACCATGTGGCTCCCAGGAGATCTGTACTCTGCAGTCCCCATTGCTTCCGGTTTGGACCACACCCTCCCAGGGACTGAAGTTCTGCCCCGAATTTCTGCCCAGTCACTAGGTCCTGCCATCACAGCTATACTTTCCTGGGCCAGCCAGAGTGTCGACCAACTCCCCATGTAGGGCTCCCCATCACTGATCTGCTTATGTCAGGAAACCCTATTTCTTCCCCGAGACCTCTGATGCCCACTGCCTGTTATAATGACCACCTGGCATTGTCTAGAGACAGTGGGGAACTCATTCGACTTGGCAGGTGTCTGAATGTCACCACTGACACCCAAATGGTCCACACCTAGGAGACAAATAGCCTGTTTAGGAATCTTGGCTCCCCTTCCATACTGGGACTCCCCAGCCACACGCAGGCTGCAGAGCCCCACATTCGGGATAGGATGCAGTCCGAGAGCCCCCTGGCTCCTGCTCTCTGGGGACTAATCGAATGGTGGCAGAGGTGGGAGAAATAGTCCCCAACCTCTGAATCCTCAGAAGAGAGAGGCTGGGACCCAGGGCCTGGCAGATGATTAATAGGTCTGGCATATTAGATTCGACCCGTCAGGGCAACATTAAATGTGATTTATGACTTGATTTTAATTGAGATTTTACTGAATTATTATTCAATGCAGAGAGCAGACCCTGGACCTATACTCCTAAGTGTCTCAGGAGTCCTGTGCTCAGAGCTGAGGGAATACATCCTGCCTGATCATGATGTCCACCCTCTCCCAGCATGGGGCCAGAGGCAGCCTCTTACTCTGTCTGCCCCCCCACCCCCAACAGCCCTCTTGCTCTGGCCCAGAGAGGGTCAACTTTGCAAGAAGAGCAAACACAAAGAAGTTTGCCTTCTGCCCCCTGGTTTTCTTTAACCCTTTCAAACTCAAGTTCAAACCACACGTTGACCTGGTTTGCAAGATGCAACAATGAATCTAAGGTGTAAATGACTTAATGGAGTATTTCCATCTAAAAGAGAACAGAAGAATTTAGGTGATGCTTAACTCAGAGGAATGACATTTCTGACTTGAGATTTCAGTCCACTGGGGAGATGCTTGAGGGGTCCATGGACAGGCATCCAGAGACAGCTGGGAGTTTTGGAGGGGGATGTGCAATGACACAGTGAGTCTTGAGGTCCCTTGACAAATGGGGCCGGAGGTTGCTGCCGCCCTGCAGTGTGATCATACCGAGTGGGAAAGTGTCTAAGGGAGGAGGACAAGGAGGTAGGTGGGAGTTTTCCTTTCACCCCGCAGGGCTGCTCTCTGACCTACAAGTGGGAAAATTGGGCTTAAACGACATTTATTGAATTTTGAACTGCATTGGGCAAAGAAAATTACTCGTTAATATATAAAGCACTGCATTTCCCGTAATGTGAATGCCAGTGAAAAATGGATTTGTGCCTGCCTCATAGAAAGAAACTTGCCTTTAAAGCACTAACGCAAATGTGTCCTTAGGGAAAGAAGGAATGGCAAATTAGATGGAAGTTTGCAACACGATATGGCAGCAGAGAAAGCTCCTGCTCAGCCCTGCGCCCGCAGACAGGCAGAGCTGGAAGATGAGACTCATAGAGTCATAGGAGCTGATGTGTTGGGGTGGGGAGTCTCAATATCCAGGAACTTGGGCTCCTCACCTTCCTTGCTGAAGACCTTCTGAGGAAGTGAGAGCCGGCTGTTGCTGGGCTAGTGAAGGAGGCTGCACACTGTGGAGGGAAGGGCATGGGTACAGAGGTATAGATATGGGTTTGGATCCCTCCTGCTCATCTCCGGGCAAGTTTCTTACCCTCTCTGAGAGTGGCCTTCCTCAGTCATATAGGGATGGGGGCAATACTTACCTATAGAGTTCATGTGAGGTTTAATTGAGATTCTACATATTAAGCTCGTGGTGTATACAGTAGTTTGGTCCCTTTAGCTTTAGACCTTCCTTTAACAAAATATGTTTGTTTATTCCATGCTTCTGTCATGTACCACATAGCTTCTGACCCCATGGAGCATAGCATGTTGGGGTAAGTGCAGGGGAAATCATGAAAATGCAGAGGAGGAAGAATTCATCCCATCTGAGAAAGGGGGAAAGCTGAAAAAGTTACCCACCTTTAGTGTTAAGTGGGAGGGGGAGGAGCCAAGGGAAAGGCATCTGGACTGAGGGGATGGCTGCAGCCAAGGCGGCATGGTGGGGAGAGTCTGCCTGGTGTGTTTAGAGCTTCCCTGTGGCCAGAACAGGAGGTAGGGTCTGAGGGCGGGAGGAGGTGAAGCCAACCAGGCCATCAGCAGTCAGACAAAGGAGGGTTCTTGCTGAGCAGGGTGAACTTTTTCTGAGTCTTTTGGGTACAAAAAGGGAATCATGCCGCCCAGGAAGGTGGCAATGGATCTCAGAGTTTGTGGGGACCGGTCTGGGAAGGCTGGGGCAGAGCAGCTGGTCGGGAGGCTTCTGCTGGGCAAGTCCAGGTGACAGTGGAAGAAGTTCAGAAATAGAGGGTCAGAGTGTGGATGGGGATGGAGAGGTGGGCAGAGGCTCAAGACAGTTTTAGGTGGTGAGTGGACAGAGAACAAGTCTGAGGGAGGAGTCAAAATGGCCTTACTTATGGAGATTGACACCAACTGCTAGCAAATCCAGGAAGAAGAGTGTTTGATGAGGAAGGGGTGGAGCTGAGCTTTGGGCTTGTCAAGTCTGATGGACCTACAGGCTGCTGGCCGGCATGAGCACCGTGGGTAGGGCCATGTACAGAGCAGGAATGGAAAGAGGCCTCTAGCCTTCTGTTAGATGTTCTGGGACTTCAACCACAAACAGCCATGGCCTTGGCCCTCGAACAGTTCATGGTCTTCCCAGGAGGCAGATAGAGGCCTCGTTGCCAGGAGAACACAATTCAGAGGGTGATTGATTATGTGTGTTGGTCAGGGAAGGTTCAGAGAGCCAAGGGGTTTTGAGCTGGATCCTAATGGATGCCTAGAACCTCACCAAGCAGGGACTGAGTTTGGTTCATGGGGTTGTGCTTCCCAACAGCTGAGAAAGACACGCAAAGCCACAGAGCAGCACGGAAGAGCAGCAAATTTGAGGTACGTGGTAAGCTGGCTAAGTAGATGAGCACAGTTCCCAGGGAAGCGGAGCCTAATGGTCTCAAAAATAGGAAGCCTGAAAAGGCATTTGACAAAATACAACACCTGTTCCTGACCAAAACTCTCCAAAGTATAGGGATAGAGGGAACATTTCTAAACCTCATAAAATCTATCTACGAAAAACCCACAGTGAATATCATCCTCAATGGGGAAAAACTGACAGCCTTTCCTCTGAGATCAGGAACAAGGCAGGGATGCCCACTCTCACCACTACTGTTCAACATAGTGTTAGAAGTCCTAGCAACAGCAATCAGACAACAGAAAGAAATAAAAGGTATTCGGATTGGCAAAGAGG